>PVLD010006790.1:0-97232 GCA_004027595.1 Dinomys branickii | reverse complement strand
CTGGATTAAAAAATTGTGGCATTTTTATATAATGGAATATTATTCAGCTATAAAGAAAGACAGTTTTGGGGACTTTGTAGGCAAGTGGACAAAACTGGAGTCCATACTCATAAGTGAAATAAATCAGCGATACATGTGCAGGCAACGTATTGTATCACTGGTGTAAGAACCCGAGGGTGGGAATATAAACTAAGAGACACGAAGGAAATCTGTTCTAAAACAAAGAACAAATGGGATGAAGGAAAGTAGAAAAGAAAAAGACAAAAATGTATGTAGGTATATATGAATAGGCATATATGCAGGAGGGCTAATATGGTTCTACTATTGTATTATATCACTTAATGCTAAGCAATAATCGATGACGGGTTATTTGATCAATCTTGTATGTCTGTATGTGTTATCCTGAACATACACTTCGAAGATATCAATATGTAAAGCAGCAACTATTGGTGTTTTTTGTTGTTGTTGTTGTTGTTTTTGCTGTTGTTGATGTTTGCCTGTTTTGTTTTTTGTCTTTGGATTTTTGGGTTTTGTGTTTTTTTCTGTTGTTGAGAGGATTAATTGTCTGACTAAATTTGCATATCTGTATATGGGCTTATATATTTACACTTCAAAGATATCAGTGGATAAAGCAATAACCACTGTTGAGATCATATCACCTTGTCTATAGATTAGTTGTGATTGTACTATTTTTTATGCTAATTGGTGTCTGTTTGTCAATATGTTTTTGTACTTGTATTTTTTTTAAATAAAAAAAAAATGAAGTACATATCTAGTCCTGAATTCCACTTAGAGCCCCAGCATCCCAAGTTGTAGCCTCATGAATAATAATCATAATAATTTATCATAGTCTTATTTTAATTGCTCTAAAGTATCTTTTTATTTGTTTTTTGAGACAAGGTCTTGTTCTTCTAGGCTGGCTTCGAATTTCTGGTGATCTTCCATATAATATAGATAATACTAAGAAAATATCATGTGTAAGCCAGAAACATAGGTAATCTATAGTCAGGAAATGAAACAACATTGGTAGAAAGTCTAACTATTTCTACAAAGAGGTTTACCTCTAGTCTACTAAAATGATTTGTTCCCAAATGCATTTTTTTTAAATATCACCTGAGCTTAAGGAGAGTTTTCTAGAGAAGATCATCTACAAATGCCTAACTTCACACCGCATCCTGCCGAATTCAATGGGTGAAAAGTGTTTGGGGGGATTATAAGAAACAAATGTGTTGGCATTTCTAGAAAGATTAGACATAATAGCTTTAATGTTACAGTAGTGTAATTTTCACCTGTCATTCAACTTTTCTGTGACCCATCTTTGTTATTGCTAATACTGCATATAAGCCAAACAAGCCTGCTTCACTAAAAATGACTGGGTACTAAAAGATGGTTTGAACTTCACACTTGAACAGGCTTTTCCTTATAGATGAGAATAGAAACTGAGAAATCTTTCAGGAACAAAATCATTGTGTTTACTTATTCTACATGGAAAAGCATCTTGCCTTTTTTAGGTAAATGTTTGTTGCAGACAGATGCAATAATCTGGTGCTATTAGAGGCTGTCCAGAATATACATCCCTGTGGGTAAGGACTCCTTCCTGCTAAAGTAAATCATAGAAAACTAATTATAGTGATTTTTATTAGTGAATTGCTGTATTTATACAATTTATAAGGTAACATTTTACATTCAGAAACTATAATGCAAAAGGTTAACTTTAATGCTAATAATTTCAGGCATTGTGATACCCAGATTAATAACGCAGTTTTACCAGAGTTGCGTCAATAAACTGATACATAATTATTGCATGGTCTGCCTATCTCCTGCCCTGACTATAAAGTAAGATCTTTTGAACTCTACGTTTGCCTGGAATCCCAATATAATGACCCTAGCCACCTACACATCATAAATAAAAATGATAGGGCAAATAGTAAGAAAAAACATGTAAGAAACAGAACTCATGATTTTTAAAAAATATTTGATTCCCTGAACTGTTTAAGAATTTATGAAGCCAAAGACCTTCCTGGGAAATTCTATGTATACTTAATGTGGAGTACAGTTCCACACTGAACTCTACAAACCCCTGAGTTTGTGAATCACCTGGGTGCCTATAGACCTCTAATAAGAACATGTGTACTAACCAGATCTTTCCTGTCTGATGTGATCATTGGTAGCACATATGGATATGTACATTAAATAACATTGAAATTTTTCTCCCTGCTTTCACTATCCACATTTTAAGTGTTTAGTAGCTACCTGTGGCTAATAGCTACCAATACTGAAAAGAACAGTTACAGAACATTCTCTTCATCATAGAAGGTTCTTTTGGAGAACCTTCAGGTGGTTCTAAAATATTCTATTCAGAAGTCTTTTCTCTCTGTGTATTCATATATATGTGTTTTTGTAGAACTGCATAATTTAAAAACCCAGATCATATATGTTGTAAAGAAGTCAAGCCCTCTAAAGCACAGCCTATAAGTATGTTGTTTTTGTGTGTGTGTGTGTGTGTATACACACATATATGACAGCCAGCTAACATCAGGCTTTCAGGGTGTTTATAATCCTTTGAGTTTTACCTTATATATCAACTACATTCTCATTCTTATGATAGTAGTTCTAAATCTTTTCCACATTTATTTCAGCCCTTGTCTATAGTATGAGTAGAGACTACCTCTTTTGCTCAGAAAACGGAGGTTATCAGTGTAAATCCAATTTTCCTTGTCTGTAGATCAAATGTATTATATTTTCTCCCTCATCTCTTAGTTATAGAAATAATGAAGTAATCAAGAGAATGAAAAGCTTCTGAATTTCAATAGTATAATCAGGACTTACAAGTAAATAGATACAGTAGTTGAAAAATGGAGTTAGTCTTCTTTACAAGTACAGGCTGTACTCCCATATGATTTAATTCTTTAAATCTACTAGAGCCTTGAAATGTTTACTCCCAATTAATTCACAGGAGTTTCTAATATGTAAGTGCAAAAGATCCCCATCCCTCTTCATCCTCAAACATGCAGCCATCCTCATTATCAGTACTAGTACTAGGAGCTAGCCTTTTATTGAGCTTGGTGTCTGGCACTCATTTGCTTTAAATTAATTGCTTCATTTCACCCTTATGACAACCCTTTCAGGAGGAATTGTGATTACTTCATTTTACGTTGTGAAAACAGGCTAAGAGATGTAAGTAACTTGTTCCTGATTGGTCAGCAGGAGATAATGGGTTCGTGATTTCCTCCAGCCTTGACTGCAGTCACTTGGCTTTTCTTTCTTCTCCTTTTCTCTAAAATTGTGATTTTTAAACACATTAAATGAAATCTACTCTCAACACCCGGAGTGTCTAAACATCCAGTACTACTCACTGTGTATACATCATACAGCAGGTCTCTAGCACCTGCTCACCTTGCATAACTGCAGCCCTGTACCTACTTAATGCACAATAGTTCCTCATCTCATTTTCTCCTCAGCCCTGACACCCACCTTTCTGCTTTCTGCCTCAGGGTGTACAACACTTTAGATCCGACATACAAGTAGACTTATTTGGTATTTAGTTTGCTGTCAGTGACTTACTACATGAATACAAGACCCTTAAGTTTCATCTATATGATAGCATTATGACGTGTATTTTTTTCTTTTTTAAGACTGAGTACTATTCGTTGTACTTACATATCATATTTTCTTTACCCATTCTTTCGTTGTCACCACTTCATTGTTATCATGAGCAATGCTTCTGTGAACCCTAGGAGTTCAAGTACCTCTTTGAGATCCTGTGTTCACTTCTTTTGTTAAATAAGGTAAGATGGTTGGATCATATGATAATTCCAGTTTTAGCCTAAATGTGGTGGTGAACATCTGTTATCCCAGCTCTCTGGGAGGCTGAAGCAGAACGATTACCAGTTCAAACTCAACCTAGGCAACTTAACAATTAAATGAGACAGTGTCTCAAAATTTTAATGCAGGGGGTGTTTAGAGATATAGTCAAGTGCAAATGCCTTGGGTTTAATCTCAAATACTGCAAAAACTAGTTCTAATTTTATATTTTGAGGACCCTCCCTTCTGTTTTTTAAAGCATCTATACCAGCAAAGCACAAGGGTTCCAATCTCTCCATATCCTTGTCAACATTTTTTATTAGTCATTTTAGCAAATATAAGATGACATGTCATTGTGATTTTGATTTCCATTTGCCAGATTAATTATGTTGAGTACTTCTTTGTATGCATGTTGGACATTCCTATATCTTTGAAGAAATGTTATTCAAGTTCTTTTACCTAATTTTTAATCTGATTATTGGTTTTTTTATTATTGAGTTGTCTGAGTATCTTGTGTATATTGGATATAAGTTCTCTATCATTGACTCTGAGCAGCCTGTTGGAGGCTTAGCTGGGAGATGGGACCTCAGAGCATTGCACCTGAGCTTAAGAGCTTGTCTGCGGTGCCCATAGCAGCAGGAGATTCAAATGTCATATTGCCATGACCACACCTAACGAATTAGAATCTGTGTTCTTACAAAATTGCCAGGTGACTCATGCTTGCATTAAATTTGAGAAGCACTGTCCTAGGATAATCATTTGACATTTTGATGATCTTACCTAAACCCAATAAAATTGTTAATAATCCGCATAGGATCTCCTCAAAAACTCAGCTTCCTTGGGTTGTTATTTTCTATAGTTCATTTGGGCAAGTTGCTACTCAAAGTGAGAACTAAAGCAGATGATTTGTCATTGTTAATTTGTAACACATATGTGAAGTAAATTTTGGGCCAAAACAGAATTTCCAAGGTGCCTTTTTTTCTCTTTTTTGCTGAAAGAACCTAGATGTGATTTATTTCCTTTTGCCTTTTAGGCTTCAGTCTTTGAAGTAAAACTTTATATATTTCTATATCTATTGTTTTTTAACCATATAGACATAGTCCAGTAACAGCTGGAAGTGAACAGTGTATTAGACAGATATGAATGAGTTATAACTACTGGTGTAATACTTAGCATTTTGGGAACATGCAGTGGGAGAGAACTGACTGTCAAATAAGCTTTGCCACGGGCCTTGTCAGCGAGTTTCATGGCCTTTTCCATGATTTAAGATGACCAATTAACCTCCTTCATCATGATATTCACAGTTGGCATGTTATCGTCCTCTGAACAGTCAGTTCCCAGGCAGCAGTCTAGGAACATCATTATTAAGTCTCGTCACTAGACTGCCACTGGATAAAAATTGCATTTGCCCCCTCTTCTAAAGTAAGATAAAAATTGCGTTCTCCCCATCTTCTAAAGTAAGGCCCTGAGGGCCAGGGATATAGCTCAGCCTCACAAGCACCTGCCTAACAAGTACAAGGTCCTAAGTTCAATTCCCAGTACTAAGAACAAAAAAAAAAGAGAATAAAGGCCCTGAAAACAGTATTTTTTAAAAGATCTCCATTGCACAAGACCCTGAGTTTAATCTGCAGCACACATGCATGCATATGCACATATACATGCACACACACATCCAGATGATGAAACTCAAACAGTTGGAAACCATTGCTGTATACTAAAATATACATTGAGTATTCAATTCTTTTCCATATAAACATCCTCTGATAGAGTCGTGTAACTTACTCTGTATTACAGATGCTACTTGTTCTTTGTTGACAGGACAGTATCCTTATATAAAGAATAAAAGTAGAATTTAAAAATTCCTAATAAAATCTAACATACCTGTACTACACTCAATAATACTGTTCATCTGATATTCAGTACAGTTTTATGTCATTATCAATTACCAGTGGGCGTGTTACATCAAGGCCCACATCACTAAAGATCCAGCTGTAAATATAACCTGCAGTACCCTCAATTCCAAAAAGAAGTAATTCCCGTAAAGACAGGTGAAGGTGTTGCCTAAAATAGGACTTTCCTAGAAACTAAGTCAATCTTAGAACTCTAGTTGAAAATGCTTCCAGTCTGTTTATTCTTTCTTTTTTCATATCTTCATTTAACAAACATTTATTAATTACCAATTTTGTTGCAGCCACTTGTGTATGAGATGTACAAAGATAAATAAGTTCTTGACCATTTTTTCATAAAGTCACATGGTAGTCGAGATCCATAGTTATGACAGAGATTCTTGCTTATGTTGGGCCTAGAGAGATGAGTGGGTCAAGCCACAGGAGAACCTGGAAGAGAAGAACCTGGCAAAGAGAATAGCACAAATGCTTCACATGAGACCCCAGTCTCTGCTACCTTTTATCTATGAGCAATAAGAGGAATATATTTTAACTACTGAGCAGATAGTTGAATACATCCAAAACACACTTATTACCCCTCCCACTCATGAAGCCAACCTGCTTCTCTATGGCATGCCCATTTGTGCAGTCCTCCCAGTCAGAAACACTCCCTGTTCTCCCCTTTCTTCACTCCCAGTACCCAGTCAGTGATTAAGCACTGTCAGTTTAATTCTGTATCTTCTCCTCTCTCTCTCTTCCTGACCCCTCCAACCACTGCTAATGTTGCTGCCTCAAACAAGCTGTCTGGCTTTGACATAACAGTAGTCTCCCAGATGTTCTCTCCAACTGGAAACTTGCCTTTTTAGGGTTGATTCTCCTCCTATCAGTTTAAAACATAGAAATGGCTGTGCTTCCCATAGAAAAAATCTAAACTCCTTAATACTGTGCATAGGCTCAGAATTTAATGCTTAAGCCACGCTGCTTGGATTCAGATTCTTTCTCTACCACCCAGTAGCTACCTAGCATAGGTCACTTAGCTTCTCGCCTCTCAGTTCCCTCATTTATAAAATAGAGACCGAACAGAATCTCCTCTTGAGTTATTGTGAGGGTTGGTACTGTATATGTAAAGTGCTCAACAATGCCTGATACAAAATAACCACAAAATGACTGTGCAATTTGTGGTAGACGTAACCAGTTCTTATTAAAGAACTGTTCTTATACAGTTCTTTAAAACCAGTTCTTATACATTAGTAGGTACCAAATAAATAAGAACAGACAGCACTAATCCTACCTTGCAAGGATTAACAGTTTGGTGGGAGAAAAGGGAATATATAGGTAAACAAAGTGTTCCATATGCTGAATACTGTTATAATTTTGAGAAAGATGGCTAGAGTAAGAGCAAAATCTTCTTACTGTCTGAAAAGGTTGTATTAAAACTTTCATTTTCCAGAGTATGTAGTAACTCAAGCTCCCTGCAGACCACAATTAGTGTATTCATGATTCTATTCCTCCATACCTTTGCACTGACAAGAAATTTAGTTGTAGTACATGAACATTTTTGTCTATACTCTTAGGAATAATTCAAAAGAAGGAAAAAAATGGAACATTAGACCTACAAAAGGAAAAAAATATGAACCACAGAAGAATAGTAGAGAATTTGCAGTAAAGCCTCAGGGAAAAATTAAAGTGATGATGGCAATGAACTATATTACAATGATTTAGGGAAAATAAGGGCTACTGAGTTTTGTGCAAGAATTGCTAAAAGAGATGCAGGACATTACTGGCTGAATGCTTATAAATTCAAAGTAGCTTGTAAATACATGTTAATCCAAAACAGCAGTGAAATACGTATTAATGAAAAAACAGAATCAGGAAGATGACTTTTGATATTGAAAGCAGAATAATGTAGTATTTGAGGTTAGCAGAACTTAACTATGTCATTTCCCAACATAGTGACTTTGGGAAATTATTTAACTTATCTAGTCTCAATTCTTTCATCTGAAAGATGGGATTATGCTAACATTACCAAATGAAATAGTTAAGATTAATTGAGAAGAGGCCCTAAAACACTTCGCTGGTAATTTACAAATAGTAAGCACTCAATAAAATGTCAGTTGTTACTGTTTGTAATGGTTATTATTATATGCTTGTTTACTACACTCAGCCAAAATGAATTGGCAAATATCTCATTCAAGGACATAATACAGTACTTGTTTTCCTATTTGGCAGGTAGTATTTATTCATTTCATGCTTTTACTTAGAGTATGCTGCCTTTGGTTGTCATATTCGAGTGAGTGTAAAGTCTTACCATATCATAATTTTGTAAGTGTTTTACTTACCTCACTTTTCTTTCTTATTTTTGTACGTGCAGTTAGGTTCAACTGAAGAATATGAAATTTAAGCTTCAACCGAAGAATATAACCTACAACTGAATAATAGAATTCTATTATTACATTGCCTAATTTAATAAATATAAATTGCTAGCACCCGTTTCTTTGATAGTGCTTCTGAAATGCTTGTATATTTTAAGTATTCTCCCTACTGTCAGTGCATCCTGTTTTCACTATGAACAAACATACATGGTTTGATTTAGCATTGTTCCATATCAGTAGAGTATATATGCATGGTGTATTAGAGGTCCTTTTCTATGGGGAACCTTCCTCCTTTGGCTATTAGGTGATCCTTCTTTCTGCTCAAATGTACTTTCTGTGTGTACTGTCTCTACCTCTTTATCATTTTAATTTATGTATACCTTCAGACAAATTGTGAGCACCTTATCATTGGTAGTAAAGATCATGTCACGCAACAATGAACAGAAGACATTAGCACCTAGTAGGTGCTTCGTTGTCTTTAAGTGGGGAAAATGGATGCTTTCTCCTTATATCACTTACTTATCGCTTAAGCCATCAGCATCAGTGTATCAAAGGCTGATTCCACTATAATTACTCAATTAAGAATGCCTTAAATAATAAGGTAAATAAATAAAATGTTACAGGAGGAACTAATATTAACCTAATTCAGACACTGTGGTCTGTGGAATAGCCGGCTTCAGTTTTGAAGAAAATCCCTACCCTTCTGCAAGTGCCGGTCTCTACCCTGGCTTCCTTAGGTTTCCTGTTACTGTCTGGTCAGTAGCCTGAGTAACAGGTCCAAGCTACAAACTAGCCAGCAGACACAAGAAGAGTCCACCACTGTGTGATTTTACCTCCTGAAACTGGTGGCATAGACCTTACACACTTCAACACTTAGAGATATTATAGATCATACTAAGAAAAGGAATAGTACATTGAAGAAAAACTGTTTACCACTAGTCTCATAGTTGAGCATTCATCTCTTTGTTCACAAAAGACTGAGTTATGATACATAATTATGTAATGAGCAAGTGATAAGCAAATCAACATAGCAAATTGCCACCTTGACCACCCAGCATATGCTGTGTCAAACCGATGTAAGAACAATCTTCTCTGTATATGACAAACTAAAAATAGGAAAGCATTTGAATATAATAGAAAGCAGCCTAAAAGACAGACTGGCCTATATTAGGGTGACTTCCACATCTGGGGCTTAGGACCTGAGCCCAGCATGTTGCAGGCTTTTCTCTCATAAGTTCCTGAAGATTTGCTGTCATTGGTCAATATCCATGAAAAAGGTTTGAACAGCTTTCTTGACAAATGGGTTTCCCCCATTCAAACAAGCAAAAAGGGTGTTTGAGCTACTTTGTGGTACTCACTTTCCCAGGTTGCAAAAGCATTTAAAATTATAATATTCTTGGGTACTATATATTTTTCTTTTTGCAGAATGTAAATATCTTTAGGATCCTTCTGATACAAGAGGTAAGAAATCATCCATCTAAAGACCTAAAGAGCTGGTTCCAACTCTTTTTTTTTTCCTCTCCCAGACAGTAAGGATTGTATCCTGGAGCCGCTTTCCCTGCCAGAAAGTCCAGGTGGCACCACCACTTTAGTAGGTTCTCCATCTGTGCCTTGTATTTTCTGTGAAGAACATTTTCCTGTGGCTGAACAAGACAAACTTCTGAAGCACATGATTATTGAGCATAAGATTGTCATTGCTGATGTTAAGTTGGTTGCTGACTTCCAGAGGTAAATTTTAATTTTGTTTACAAAGAACTAAATTCATTATTCATTAGAAAAATGACATAACCAGTATATAAAGTAATTCCTATACAAATATGAAAATTCATATTTTTGTGGTTTCTTCTTAGATTTTTTTAATTTTAATTTCACTTTTGGGTATATAAACTGTATTTGAGAATGTCAAATTTTACTGAATTTCCTGCAAATTCTGTAAAGTCATCAGCTTTCCAAAGAGTAATACTCCCTTTGGCAAAATCCATGAGATTGTTGGCATTGTTATCCTCTCTCAGATTTATATTCCTTTCATGTTTTAGGCTATGGCATTCTTAAACTGAGTGGATCCCTCCAGGGTTGCCCAGTAAAGCTTTGTAGTGTTTGGGAAGAGGGATCCTTGGACCTTTCACACCAAGATCTTGTCCAAAGAAATCTCAGTTCCGTTCTATCATAAGGGTAAAAATGGGGAGGGGGACTCATTCAACAAACCAAAGAGTTACAAGAATAGATAGCTATTGAAGGAAGTTGTTAACTGAAGTACCGAGAGAAAAAGGATGAGGAACATGAAAAATCAAAGAGTGATGAATGCTTGAGCAACTGCCAGCACTAAGCGTGTATGCAATGTTCTGTCTGTATGGAACCTGAGCTTAGAATGAGCCATGCCACAAGACAAGTAATATGAGCAGTTTTTTTCTTTTTCGCAATTGATAATTTCTGGAAGTAATCGCCCAGTAGAAAGACCTTCTTATAGCAGCTGGACTAGAGTAGGTATGTTTATGTCATCATTAGATAAAACTCTTCCATAGAAGCAACATCATGGTAGTCACTAAATCATACAACTTAGTATATCTGGTGAAGTCGTGTTTTGAGTTATTCCATCCTTATTTCACACACACACACACACACACAAATATTAGAGGAGCCCAGGCTTGTTATATCCCTGCGTCTATGTGCCTTACATTGCATAGATCAATCTGTCATTCCAAGTAAACATCTTTCTTTTCTTTCCACCTCCTTTTTATGTTGGGTATTTCAGAGCATCAGACTGTATTATGCAGGGTGAACTGTGAAAGTAGCAGGCCTGCAGTTGAAGTCAGGCTTCAGAACTTTCCAATTTTAGGCCTTCTTGTAAGCTATTTAGTCTAAGCATTAGTCCCTTACCTATAAAATGAGACTAACAGTAGCCTGCATAATGTTGAATAGTATATAGAACAGCAAATAAAGCATCTGTTCATGTCTGTGACAAGGTGTGTAGATCATATATGAGAGTAAAAATTTTGATTGTATTTTTATTACTAAAGATTGAATTTGAGTTTTCTACAGCTGTAACATGAGTTTTCAATAGGCATTTTTGCCAGTCTGAAAATCTAATTATCATTTATAGAGTTTAACGTTTGGTAAAATTTCATTCAGCATTCTAAATAGTCTGTATTTCTAGGATTCTAGGAAAGCAGTTCCTATTTAAGCTGAAATAGGCAGCGTACCCACAGGGGTAATAACTGTCCTCTGACCCTGGTCTCTGTCCTTTGTGTTCTTCCCAACTGCCTAGCACCAGTACTGACTGTCTGTGGTGTGCCTTCTGCACATGTATGGCTTCTTATATCCACTTAGCATTGCTGATTTTGAGTAGATTGTGTTACTGGTGGCCAAGAAACAGAGAGAGAACAGAGCAAGGGAGGAGAGTTACATGCATAAGATACATCACCAACTAATAAATTAATTCTTTACAGACTTTGAGACAAGGCACTGTGTTTCTTACTCATTTGTTTTGTTGTAAAGTGTGTGCATGATTGCACATATGTATGTTCTTGAAGTATTCTAGGAGCTTTCTTATGTATGATGCCTCATTGCAGTAAATAGTCAAATCTGGAATTTTGCCTTAGACACTCCTTAGGCTAAATATCTTCCAGTTCTTATCCAAATAGCCATTTACAGGACAATTAAATGAATAAGTCTTATATTACTCAACTTTCTTTGTTTTAAAACTATTCTTTTACTCATTTATCATATAAGCATGTTATCCCTCATGAATTTAAGAAAAACATAATCATCTCCCAGAGACAAATGAAAAGAACTCAGAATTTTCTTTCTTATCTGCCCTTAAAAGCCTAAGGAATACCTGAACCAGAATTATCTTCTTTTTCTTTGTGTTTGTGATACTTAAGTAGGTGTATTTTTGCTGATCAATCTATTTTTATCATGAATGTTAATAAAACTCCCATATCTGGGCTGGAAAATCAAGCTACTTACTAGGCCTCAGTGGTCAGGAATCAATAATTAAACGTGGTGATCAATCACTCTCGAAATAGTTACACAATAAAATGGATGCTTTTTAAAGAAAAAGATACATATCTGATATGAGTGCTTTCAAAGTGTATAGTTAACATGCATTTTACATTTGACCTACATCTTTCTTGTCAGCTGTCATCCTAATTATATAAAATTTCCACTGTCAAGTAGTAAAAGAGAGAATAATGCAAATTGACCAGGAATGTATATGAGGAAACTCTGTTGCTTTAAAATGTTTTATTCTATCCAATCTCCTTTAAGTAATTACCTCTCGCTATTTAATGAAACTAAATTTCCTCCCCCAAACAAGTATTGGCTGTGATCAGAGTGACATCAGAACCTGTAGTGTTACATGACTCACCTTCACCTCGGAAAGGCAGTGCCAGTGAGGAGGGCAGCAGTGAGAGCTCAGTGGGCTGGAAAAGTCCCCAAACTATTCAGCAGTGTTTTCTTTGTGAGTATAAATCATAAAGATGGTCAGTCGTAAGAGATAGATTTACCTGTGCTTTACAAGAAGCAAGCTGTGAATTCTCATATTAAATATATTTGACATTTTCTTTGTTGAAGCAAAGTAACACGATAACTTCCTGGGGAGGAAGAAACAAAACAAAAAATAAAAACTTTCCCTCAGTTCATACTGAGCTCCTAGCTTTATTCAGTAGATACAGTTGCTCCAGACAATAAACGTTAACTCCTTAATCCTTACCCCTTTTTATATTTGTCACCACATGGACCACTGATGCGGAGGCAGGAAAGATATTGCTACAAGGGTTTTTTGAGACAATTTCAAGACATGATTTTGTGATGACTTACTGATCATTTTTATGACTTTTTAATAAAATGAAATGCTTTCATAACTCATCCAATAAAGAGTTCCTACCACATACATATTACAGTATGTCATAGCAGCTTTTGTATATTGAATAGCTAGAATTGTAGCTTTGACTAAACTAGAGACATGGAGAAAAAAATGAAGACAGAAGTACTAAATGATCCCTTAACTTTGAAAAATCTGTTCTAGTGGGTGGAAAAAAATGTCACAAGCTTGTATTGAAGATCTGCTATCATTGCACTCTTAATTGAATACAATTTATACGAGTGCTTTGCTAACCACAAGGAAATGTATATATTGACACCTCATACTTGTAATTATAAACTTAAAAAGTACTATTAAGTGTTTACGTGTTCTTTAATTCAAATTTAGTTATGTCAAATGTATGTTGTAGGACCGAGAGTATAGCGCAACGATACAGTGCCTACCTGGTAGGTGCTAGGCCCTGAGTTCAATTCCTGGTACCAAAAAAAATATGTGTGTTGCAACTGAGTTGTATTTGTATAATATTCCACAATAAGACATAATACATAGTGTTATATATTTAAGTTGTATGATGAATTGTGTCTATATTTTGTGATTGTAACAGGTGGTTTTTTTCCTTCAATGCTGTTGTCACCCAAACTTTGGTCAGGAAGACAATATTCAAAGACAAGTTTGTTCCTATTGAACAAACGTATTACATGCTTTATTTCTCTGCCCTCAAAAGCACCTAACAACAAACATCTCAGATATATTCCTAAAGATGGTGTCTGAAAAACACCATTTGTAAAATTCATGACCACTTATTAATGGAGCAGTAAAGAAACTTTTAACCAATGTAAATATTGTGAGACTTCGAGCATATAGCAATATCTGCTCTTCCCTTCATCCCTTGGGAAGTCTTCCCTGACTGTTTGAAGAAGATAGCTGAGATTCTTCTAGACAGAATTTCCACTTGACTTTAAGTCAGTTGATGTTAGTAATAGCTTCCCTGTGCCTGTCACATGGAAATAAACTCTGGTACCAGTTAAGTATATAGTGTGATCCTCCTGTTCAGAGATCAAGAAGAGTATCATGGAAGTCCTTGGAGACTCAGACTCATTGACTGTTGGAATTAGGTCATTCTGAGTGGAATTTTGTGTCTCTTGCCTAGCCAAGTAATTCCAAATCAACAGCCGCAATAGCTGCTGTCAGCCTTCAGTCCTGAGTAGAATGTTAGGCGCAGTTCACACTGGTGGCTCCCGTTGCATAGTCCTGTATACTTTCAGGAAAGAGAATCTTCCCTCCCTCTTCAGACTTCATTTCTGTATTTCTGTTTCTGCCTTATGAAATAGAATCCTGTACAACCTACCAGTCTCTGAAGGAAAAAAAATGCTTTAGAAATCCTTTCCAACTATAAGGCTAGGGGTTTTGTTTTGTTGGCCCAGTCAGTCCCTGCTTTCCCTGTTTCTGCAGTAGAGTCCAACTTTGGCTTTAGAGCCAGAGATACCAAGTTCAGGTGCCTGTTCTGACTTCTAATTGTGTGGCTTTAGACAAGGAAGGGCTCCAGAAGGGGTAGCTCTAATTGTGAGCCCCTTGCACTACCTTAGCCATCTGTGTGTGCCCCTCGAAACTGTTAATATAACTGGTTCTGTTGAAACACCTTCAGTGTTTTGGTGTTTGGGATTTTTGGTTATTGCTTTTGTTTAGAGGCATTAGTTTTTTAGCTGGATTGGTCCAGACTGGTCCAGTACAGTCCAGTCCGGTCTGGTCCAGTCTTAATCACCTCTTGCTGTTCAGTCTGGTCTTGAACTTGAGGGCTGCACAAATGTCCCTCTCCCTCAGTACATGCCACCGTGACTACTCTTTTTCTTTTTGAAATGTTCTGCTCTTTTAGGCACTCATTATTCCCCTGGGATAAACATAAATTCCTTACTACCTTAGTCTTAATCTAAATATGTTATTTTTTTCTTATAATAATCACCAGTTATTAAGTACCCAGGATTTTGGACAATGCTTTACAGTACAGTAATCCAACTTAATTTAATTATCAATGAGTCATTTTACAAATGAATAAATTGAGTTTCAGGAAGATAAGATTCGGTAACTTTAAATTGAAATTCATATCACTGAATGTAAAGTCTCTGCTCCTCTATTAATACATCAGCTATAAGGGTTAACCCGTCTTTAATTAAATACTAAAACTGCTTTTAGTATAAGATCTGTGCAGACAGAAGTGGTTTTGATGCTTAATTTAAAAAATAAGTCAATGATAATTCTGAGAGCAGTCTGGTTAGTAGGATCCACACTTACCTGGGTTCTCTCCTGACTTTGAAATTTTTCAAATATTAGCAGCCTATGTGTTCAAGGAGTTATTGTTGCCTTTTGACAAGCAGTAGTCAGCATAAAACTTATTATACAGGGCTGATTGCTGTTGTCACTTTCCTTTAGAGAATATTACCCAGGTCATCCTCATTAGAATGTCAGCCAGGACTAAAGGACTTCTCTGTAATGTGAGCATGAGAAAATTCCAGAGGTATTTCAGCCCCCGTGTCTGTGGAAGTCAGCTATTTTGGCATGTGATTCTACCATATGTGATTTTGATTAGTTCTGAAAGTAGATGTTTGTGTATTTTAATTTGGAAGAAAATATATCTTCTCTCGAATACACATCCTATGTTTCTTCATCGTTCACACCACTGTGTAATGGAAGAGATACTGAGTATAGAATCAGGAAAGGTCAGGAATAGCAGTTTAGCTCTCTCAAGCCTCTTTTTGCTTTTTTGTTTCTCCCTTTTTCCTGTCTTCCCCCAGGAAAAAAAAAGCAACTAGCAGAGAGAAAAAGGGACTTTGTAGAATACTAAGACATGGAAGATGCTGGCCAGCGTTTGACCTTTTATAGGTACATGTTCCCATCTTGTTTGCTTTGATGGACATGGTATGCCTTCTGCGCCTGAGACGGGCGTATGAGTGAGTTAGCCACAGAGTAATGACATATCATCTGTGCTATTTCGGTTTGAGCGGTAGCCCAAGCTGCCATTTTCTCATCTCTTCAGATAAAATCCAGCACTGTATATGGAAAGGATTCTCTTCTTGCCCATCAAGCTTGACTGTAAAGACCTAAAACATGTAGTTCTGTTTTTATAAATTATTCATTGATATTTTTACTTAACTCAGTGATACCATCCATTCATATTTATATTTTATGTCAGCTTGTGTCATGGATCTGTCTCTGTCTCCCCCACCACTTCCCTCTCCTTCTCGCTCTCTGTCTATGGTTCTCAGTTTCTCAGATCTCTCACCAGCATAGATGTTTTTCTGATACATTGATGCTTTATCTATGCAGCATCATTGAATTGGGAAATTAATATTAAGGGAAAGGAAAGTTAAGAATAAAGAGGAGACCAAATATTTGGTATTGGAGGCTACTTTAGAGAAATGTACAGGAATCCTCAAGTACCTTCTACATCTTTAAAGTGCTATTGCAGGTCTGCTGTACACAAAGCACTGCTAGGTGCTATGTCAAGCAACTTTAAGGTCTAAATTCCTACTGTTTCATGCACTTCTCTCCTTAAGTCTCATTTCATTCATAGAACTTTGGCTCCTTGCTGTAAGTTGCTTCTTTATCCTCAGTTGCATAGCACAATAAAGTGTCAAGCAGAGTCAGCCTTTCTGCTTCCTTTCTCCACATGAGGAAAACACAATCTTCTTTATGCCCTTTGATAAATGAGATTGCAATTGCCAATATACATCTTATTAGATAAATGAGAACAGCTTGTTGAATCCTGTCATCTTATTTCCTTTGTCGTCAGATACGCAGGTCTGTGGGGCTATGATTTGCTTTTAACTTTATCCTTCTCACTCTTCTCATTAGATACAGGAAATGTAAGCTCAGGTGTTTTTCTAAAGGGTGAATTTGACTCATTTCAGGCACAGTGTAGACATAGACAATGTTGTCTTGTACGGATATTGAATGTGTACTGATTTCTCACTGCATCACTCTAGTGACTCCTGTTCTTTTGATAAATAAGATATCCTCTCTTGCTCTTTACTGTAGAATGTGTAATAAGCCTATTTAATTGTTCCATTTTAAATACATACAAACTTAAATGTTGTTTCAGAAAGCTTCATTATCACATTAAAATAATTTTAACTTTACTGTGTATCTGTTTATTGAATTTGAGAATACTAATGTCTAATCATTTTCATGCCTTTACGAATAATTTCATTTCATTAAATATTTATTTCATATCTCTGGAATGCCCCACTGCCTTTGTATTCACAGATTTTTACCAGTCTCAATCAACATTTGATTTTTTGCTCTGGCATAATTAAATGTTCTTACATAGCTAATCATTACAGAGTATTTGATATGATTTTCTCATTATCTTTTTTTTAATTATTATTCTAAGATACATTTTATATTGGAGGAAAAGGTTCACTGAGCAGCCCATCACAGATTTTTGCAGTGTGATAAGAATTAATTCTACAGCTCCATTTGGTAAGTACTGTCTTGGCTGACATCTCTTCCATATTTCAAAGAAATAATCTTCTATCTTAAATTACAATTGTTCTCTCTTTTGTGAATGCTAAATTTACATAACAGTGCTTATTTTGCCAAAATTGAATAAAACTAAAGCAGAGTATATCATAATAGATGTAGGCATGGGTATGTGCACACATGCACATAGATTTTAAAAACTAAATCTGTCTGGAAAGTGGTAAATACTTATTTTCTCATTCATTTTCCTAATCTCTCAACAGAAGAACAAGACAATTATTTTTTGTTATGTGATGTTTTACCAGAAGATAGAATCCTTAGGGAAGAGCTTCAGAAAAAGAGACTGGTACGTATTGTTTTAAAGGGTGATTAATGTGTTAGAAATATGTACAAAATCTTTTTTGTTATTGTTAAGTTTTTGTACTTTTATTATGGCAGCTTTCAGACATACACAAAAGAGGAGACAAGACATAAAGGTCTTAAAACAAAAGTACATTCTTGATTGAAAACTAAAGCAATTCATGTTAAAAATGCAGAGTGAATTTTTGGCTCTCTTTGCTTCCTGGGTTATCTCTAAAATAACAACAGAGCTCGCACGTTTTATTGTAATTTTAGCTGCCTGGCACACGCTAGGGTTCAATAGCCGTGGAAAAATGCCTTCAGCTAAAATTGAGTTGAATTGATTAACCTTTTTTTCCTCCTTTGCACTGCAGTGTGCTGTGCACTAGCATTTCTTTCATACTGTTTATGAATTAAGCATGTGGTTTAATCAACATGGTAGCCATTCTCATTTTTAGCCTTAACCGTAGACAAGCCAATTTGAAAACCTCAGCATCTTTGGTTTTTTTGAAAAGATAGCACATAGAAGATATGAAAATCTTCATTTCCATAAGTTAATCATAAATTGATTTTAATTAATTTTGCTTAAAAGTATTCAACTTCCCATTATTTCTGACTTAATTTGTGTAATTTGAGATTTACTTCTTCCTTGTGTATTTAGACTTGCCTGCATACATTGTGAAGAGAGGTGTGACTTAAATGTTCACACTAGCCGGGTGTGGTGGCGCACGCCTGTAATCCCAGCACTTGCGAGGCTGAGGTAGGAGGATCACTGTGAGTTTGATGCCAATCTGAGCTACATAGTGAGTTCAAAGCCAGCCTAAAGTGCATAGTGAAACCCTGTCTCAAAAAGACATAAAAAAGTCAAAATTAAATGTTCATGCTGTGTCCTTCAGAGACCCAAGTCCCATAACACCATCATCATCTAACTTGAAAAATTCTCTTGAACATTTTATTTTGTTAATTTTTTTTATAAACATTCCAAATGCTTATTTCTCCCAATAAGGAGAAGGTGATATTGTTGGGTTACATGTAAGAAAAACTGTTTTTCCTGTATAGTAATTCCAGTGAAGTAACAGATTTCCTGGGTTCTTCTTACCTCCCTATAGGCGTTGCCTTCTGCAGTGTTCAAAACAGCAGTGAACTGACTGCCGCACTTGATGAGTTCTGTTTATTTGCACTGTTTTTTTGGTTTTGTTTTGTTTTGTTTTTTCTAATCTGGTCCTAGGAACTGAACCCAGTGGCTCATGCATGCTAGGAAAGCACTGTGCCACCGAGCTATATTCCTCATCCCTGAATTTTTGATTTTCACTCATCAGGCTTGAGCTGTCATGAACCAAGCACCTCTGAGGACTGTTTTGTAAGGACTGAAGCCCTACTACTTTAGCTGTTGCTGTTGCTGTTGCTTGGTACACAGAACCTTAACAGTGTGTATCCAGAGAGACTTAGGCCCTGAAGGTGTCTACAAAATTTAGATGACTTTTTACTTTACAAATTGACAGCGATAGATTTGTTGAAAGCAAACATTATAGCAGATAAATCTATGTGAAAATGTAAGTACAAAGCATAGTTTATATCATAAGAGTATATGGTCTAGTTAGAAAAAAGCCAAGTATATATTCTTAGGAATACAGACAATAATAGAATATCACGTAATGCTTGTGAAGATTAAGTAAAAGAATGCATGTGATATGCTTAGAATAATACCTGGCACATGAAAAGCACTGAGTAAATATTAGCTGGTAATAAAATAGTGCTGTCTAAACAAAGAGAAGGATCTGAGTTGTGAGTTGGAGAGTTGGAGTGAATGGAGGGAAAGTGCATATGGATTAAATACAGAGTATTTATATCCTTACCTCTATACTTAAGTCATTTGTCAGGTCCTGTCCGTTCTACCTAAGATCCATATCCTTACCCTTCTTTGCAGTCTGACAGCTTTTGGCTTACTTCGGCTATGCGCTCACCTCAGTCAGTTGACATTCCCTCCACAGTCTTAATCTGAAAAAATAAATAGCAAATCACGTTATTTTCTTCAAAAATCTACATATTCTTAAGCTTTTCTAGGCTTAAATTTAATTTCTAGTGCCCACCTCCCTCTTTCTTTTAATTTCTTATAATCTCTGCACTCGGGAGGCTAAGGCAGGAGGATGGATGTGAGTTTCAAGGCCAGCCTGGGCTACATAGTCGAGTTCAAGGCCAGCCTGGTCTACATAGTCGAGTTCAAGGCCAGCCTGGACTACGTAGTGAGACCCTGTGTCAGTAAGAAAAAAAGCAAAAAAACAAGTCCCTGAGATCATCTTTCAGAATAGCCTCTTCTAAGCTCTACTAGCTTCACTATTTATTTGCCCTTTCAATTACAGTTAGTTTAAAAATCCACCTCCTTTATTGGATTAGGTGCTTCCTGAGGGTTAGCACTGTCACACTCACTTTTGCGTCTTTGAGCCTGAAAGTGTAACCCTGAAATACTGGCTCAGTATGTCTATAAAGCCACACAGTCAGATCTCTTGGATTTAGAAGAGAGATGTAAAATAGCCAAAAAGGTATCTTTTATCACAGGGTGTACTTTTCATTGAAGCATTAAAAAAGAAGTTTTTCCATTTGCCTACAGCAGGAAATATGTAGGCATTTATAAACTCTCACTAGCAAGATGTGACAACTAAACTGGAAGAAGGGGAAACATCCATGTAAGGGTATTGAAGTGGTTTTATTTTTAGCACTACTATAAATGTCAGCTTCACAAAACATTCATGACATCTATAAATATTTTATGAAAATTGTAACACATGAAGCAATTTGATCATCTGAAGAGAAAGTATTTTTTAATCCTGTTTCATACATCTATCTTCATCCCACAATAAAGTAACAACAAAAGGAAATGACATATCTCCTGCTGAGATTTTTCTTCTCATGCCACTTTTCTTTATTAATTTTAGAGACTTAGTAAAACTTATTGCATACCAATCATTTCAAAGTAAAATATCAATTTACAGTCACACCTTTCTTACAAAATTTCTAGCTTATAACACAATTTCTAGTACTGCATCTAGAGTAACTGTTCCCGACATAGATGATTCCCCTCATTGAATGTCATATTATTAACAGTCCGACAGAGATTACGTTACTGTTTTTAACCTTCAGATTAATTAATTAATGTTTTCATTGGGAAACCAATGAAACTGAAAAAACCAATAGCCTGAAAAAATGCAAATCTGAATTCTAAAGTTTACCACTTTAAACTTCTCTACAATAACTTACAAGTTTCCACGCATGTTTTTATATACCTTGGCTATGTGATACACTAAGGAGACATTCCTGCAGGCACAGTTATCAGACTCCTCTTTTCCAACACAAAGCACAAGCCTGTTCCAGTTGTACCAGGATCCTTTATAAAATTTGGCCTTCCTTCCTAAGCAAATATGACACTTTCTAAATTGATATTTTTTATAATGAACTTTAAAAGCTGAACAACACATAAATAGGTATATAGTAATTATTAATGTTTTAAGAAAATCTGCTTATTATCCTATGTAAATAGTAGGTAGCAATTTTTTAAGCTCTTAAGCCTAAACTTTTTATTATTTTCTTCTAAAACTTGAAGGTACTATGTTTTCAGTTTCTTGTGTCTTTAGAGAAACACCATCTTTAGGCCTGTATCTGACACCCAGTTTATCCAGGAAGAGACTTCTTCAGGGAGATAAGATGCTAAGACATGCCATGATGATTAATAGCTGTCTTTCATCTTTAATCCAAAATGTTCCTAAGACATGCTAGTACCTTTGTTTGATCTTTAGTCCAAAATGTGGAGGTTTTGCAATTTCTCATACTCACCTATTCACTTTTCTAAACTTCTCTTTACATAAACTAGATTATCTTCCATCTTTAATAAAAATAGGAAATTAACTTTTCTAATGTCTTCCGTGTTTACCTCCTACATTTTCCTAATATTTTGCGTTTCTACCCTTCTTGTTATGATGATCTAATCCACGTGGCTAAATTCATATCTTGTTTTTCTGTCATAGTTCATTTTTTTAGCTACTCTGTTCTTTGTCTTTCTTACTCTTCAAATCCTACCCCAGAGAAAGTCAAAGCAGAAAACGAAAACACTGTCTGTCTACCCTTTGTAGCAAGCAGATGGTGATTGGCTTTGTCACTGCAGTCTCAGAAAGGGTGGGAGGTACTGTTGTCTCTCAGGGAGGTGAGATGTTAGTCAGATCAAATCGCATGGACTTGGAGGAGTATAACATCATTGGTAAGGTATTTCTAAGAGGTGGGGGTCTATCTCAGAGGTAGAGCGCTTGCCTAGCACAGGCTAGGCTGTAAATGCAATCCTCAACAGTGCAAATAAAGAAAAAGGAAAAACAGAAATTTTTCTCTAGATTAAGTCTTACTGTCTTTCTTTAGCCACTGACATAGGTGGTCTTGCATGTGCACACACGCACATGTGTGTGTTGAAATATAGTATCACTGTTGCCTAGGCTGGTCTTGAATATCTACACTCAAGTGGTCCTCCCACTTCAGCCTTCTGAGTGCTGAGATTATAATCACATGCCACTGAGCCTGCTTTCTAATTTATTTGTTAAGACCATTGATATTAAGGCAAAGTTAACTTACCCCTGTCTCATAAAATACTAAGGAAAGTGGATTTTATTGATTGCTTTTAAGAAAGTATATCATGCCATTGTTAATCCTTATTTTGGTACAGTTATTCCTGCTTCTACATATATTTTAAGTACAGTAAGTATATTTTCTGCATTCAGTGCTGAAGTCATCAAATTCTGCCAAACAGTTTAGTCTTTCCCAATGTTATTCATCACCTTGGACACTTAAAAGGGATTTCTTTTGGGAGGTGCAAAGGAGGGAGTAAGTAGCTTTTTTTTTTTTTACGGGATCCTGGTCAGAGGGCTTCTACATTACATAAGTAAACTACAAGAAGATTCCTTTCTGAAAGTTGTAGAAGCTACACATTAATATCTGAAAACAAAATTTCCTTTTGTTTCTGTTTTACTTTGTTAACCAAATTTCCATAAGTGTTAAATTAGTGGGAATTTACTTAGCATTTTTAATGTAATTTCCTCACTTCAAATGTTACATGAGCTAGAATAAAGAGTGTGATTTTTAAAAAACATGGCTTTACCATAATGTTGACTGTGATTAAAACGAAAATGCAGTCTTACTCTCAAAAGAAATAAGAGACAGCAGAAAGAACAAGAGGAAATGGCATCATGAAACCTGCCTCAGTTAAAACAATCTCATTAAACAGTTTCAAGACGGTTGCAGTAATTTGTAGTGTCCACTTACTCAAATCATACAACCCTAAATAGGTGAAATGCTCTAGTACCTTCATGTGTAGCACAGTAAAAGCCCAGACTCCTTACCAGGACCCTAGAGGGTCTGGTACGTGCCGTCCCTGTGTCCCGCCCGACTCTTGCTCCAGCCGCACTGGTCCTGTCTCAGTTCCTCAGGCACAGAAGCCCTTCTGTCCCAAGGCTTTTGTGCTGCTTTAAATGCTATTGTCCAAAAGTTTCATGATCTTTCTGAAAGGAGTTTTTGGAGAAGGTGGTAGCTGAGGCGAGTCTCAAGAGTGATACTGTGGAAAGGTGCTTTGGAAGTGCTTTAAAAAGGTAAAGACATTTAGAGTAATTTCAAATGTTTGACTGGAATGATTTAGGAAAAGCATCTTTTGTGGAGAATTAACATTCGCTATCAGCTAGAGTGTTTTAGAGAGTAGACATGTAAAAATAAATTATATTGATGGGTTAATTTGTTAGCTCCCTTTTCACTAGGTGAGGAAGATTTAAACCTTTTCTGAACTGAAGAGCGTGAGATATGACCAAACAGAAATCACAAGTTGCAAAGCCCAAATACTAAGCTTTTAGTTAACCTTTGGGAAAATTTTGTTGGCTGTATGGCTTTGGTTAGGCAGGTGCAGTATCCAAATCAACTGTTTTCACCAAAAAACATACACTTGTACATATTCTTTAAAATTCCTTCATTTCTTTGTGTGAGGAGGGGAGGAAGTGGGGGAAGGGTAGCAGGCAGACTCTGGCCTCTTGCATCACTGCAGCTGTGTACCTCTCTCTCCATGTGTTGATGTGCGGTCCTCAAAGGAAGCCAATCCGGAATCAATCTACAGTGTGTGTGCTAGAAGCTGCCAGTGTGCACTATCTTAAAGAGAAAGGCCAGTAGCATTCTGTGTGTATCCGGGGCATTGCCATGTGTACTGCAGTCTGGGTACTGGCACTGTAAATAAGTCGTTTCAGAAGAAAGCTAGTACTTTGTGTCTCATTTGTTTCAATAGTACTGACCTTTTCCTCATCTAACTAGTCAAATTTTTAATTTTTATCACTTTCAAGTTCCCACTCTATTGAACATCTGCTTAGATTTGTTTTATCCTGAACTTCTCTTGACGGCTGAAAACTTAAGAAAACCCTAAATTCAGAACTGTCTATGGCCATACACTCAGAACTTACCCATTCTCATCTAAATTTAAACTTCCAGAATTGATCTCTCCTCAGGTTTTTTCTCCTCTGAGATCCTGCATGCTCGAGGTTTTGTTCCTTTTGTTGAGAGGCTCTTTTATGATTGTATTTTGTAAGCAAAAAGTGAAAGCCTTGACTAGTGCCTCAGTGTGTCTGGGAACAGGGTGGCCAGTGGTTGGTGGCCTCATCTGTCCCCTTTCCCAGTCATCTATCTGTAGAATTGGGGCCAGACCTGCCCCGTCTTTTAAAAGAACAGGCCTTCATTTTCATAAATTTTTAATTTTTAATATTTGCGTTCTTTAAACCAAATACATTCCTGTAACTTTCTTGAATGTTCTCAGAAAAGTGCATTACAGATCTTGCTTAACAGGATACTGGTTAGGTTCTCTCTGGCTTGTGATTGTTTCCAGCTCCTATTCCACAGAACACTGCTACACATTCAGGTATCTTCAAAAGGAAGAACTCAGAGAAATACAGTATTTCTCAGTGCTCTGGATCTCCCCACTAGGGGCCCTCTGCATTGTATCAGGGCAGCTTTTGGGTCCTCCTCCCTAGCTGTTGTATAGATTTCTACCCAGATTCTGGTCTTCTGATCTCTGACCAGAATCTCTCAGCAAGCTCAGTTTACAGCAGTCTAGGGCTTCTCTAGGCAGGATCGCTGAACCCGTCCAAACTCCTGTAAACCAATTCCAAAGGCAAATAAACCACATGGTCAGGTACAGTCACAGCAATGAACACACTTCTCTGGTACCAAACTCTGTCTTAGTGACTTCCTTGTCACTGAAATAATACCCAGCACTCACAGCTTAAACGAGGAGAGATTTACTGAGGCTCACAGTTACGTCCACAGTCGGTGCCCAGCTGCAAGGCAGAAGGGCATGGCAGAGGGGTGCAGCAGAGGAAAAGCTGCCCGCGTCGTAGTAGCCAGGAAGCGCTGAGAGAAGGGAGGAGCCGGGGGGCTGCACACTGCAGGTCACACCCTCAGTGACCCACCTCTTCTGACCAGATCCCACCTCCTATTAGCTCGTCAGCCATAAGCGCCTTCATAATGCAGTCACCTGCACATGAGGCCTTCGAGGGATAGCCTCCGTCTAAACCATACCACAGATTAGCCAGAGAAAAGCAGCTGGGCTTAGTGCTACATTCCTGTAATCCTAGCAGGCAGGAGTCCGAAGATTGCAAATACGAGGCCAGTCTGGACTATGTAAGGAGTTCAAGTGTAGCCAGTACTATATAGTAACACCTTGTCTCAAAACGAGGGAGGAAAGGCATATAAATTTATTTAACGTGTCACTTGATATAAGAGCCTTTGTGAGGAAATGGAGAACCAAAGAAACAGAAACCGCACATATTAATGCCAAATTTAATGAAGCAGTCGATTAGTAGTAACAACTGGGACTGACCAGGAAGGCCTGTTGATTCAGACCCTTCTGTGTTCCTTGTCTTCAGAGATAAGGGTCTTCCACCCAGTCTTTAGAGGGAGAGCACCTCTCAAATGAAGTTTTTATGATCTGCTTCAGGGGAGGAGGAAGAGAGAAATGTGAGTGTGAAGTTTGTACACCTACCTTTTTCTCAAATGCCAAGGGCCACTTTTTTTTTGTAGCGTGTCCCGTATCAGGGACCATGCAGTGTTTATGAGAATATCCACCCAGATGTTCGTTGGTTATCTGCTGAGGCCTGTGACTATATCCCAGGGAGAGCTTAGAATTGCAGCATTTCACATATTTAATTAGAGAAAGGACAGAATCAGGGTTTTAACTGTAAGTACAAAGGTAAATTTTTCCTCTGCCTTCAGAAGGTTAACTGGATTAAACTATTAGTGAAACAGGAAAAAAGCATAAATTTACTAAGATGCAAAAAGGGGCAAATCACAGCACAAAGAGAAAGTCACTAAAGTATAATTACTTATTAGTTCAACATGATTCAGAAACTTACACCTTTTTCTTTGGGACCAGGAGAGAGAAATTAAGATAATTTTTAGGGGAATATTGAATAACTTTTAGGAAAACCCAGTGGGCTTGAGGACATACACAGTAGCCTAGGAGAGTCTGTTTGGCCTGTAGAACAGAGGATGGGTTGTAAATTATTCTTTATGGGACAAATAGAGGACAATGGTATATGACAAAGATCTCGACAGGTATGTTGCCAGACTCCAGTCTTTCTTCCTATGATAGTTTAGTTACTTAACACCAGGAAACCTAACTGAAGCTTTGGTGTCCACAGAGTTTTTACTGAGATTTGACTGAGTAGCCATGATTGATTAAATTACTGGCCACACCCAGCAGTCAGGCTGATATCATAGGCTCAAATCCCCAACTCGGTAATCATTTGGTTGCATTCTGACATGGCCATTCCTCACCCTGAGTCATCTTGTGAGCATAAACTATCAACTGTAATCCAAGGGCCTAGCAGGAATAACAGAGATACTCTAGTGGTCCAGAAATTCCAAGGATTTATGAATACAGAAAACAATGGCCAGACCTTCTGCCTGATGTTTTCTTTTTTCTAGAAAGGCTTATAGCCAGCTGTGAAAGCTGAAAAGCCCAACTCAGGATCCACCTTTAGGTTTGAATGTGGAGCAGGGAGTAAGTTCAGCTTATGTGCCCGTCCTATCCCCTTCTTCCTTCTTTCTTATCTTCCATTTCTGTACTAATTGGTTTTATGTCAGCCTGAAACACTAGAATGGGGGAAGATACACCTGAAATAATCACAAAACCTCAGATATAATCCATGATTCTAGAATCAAAAGGTGGAGAAGTGGGAGATTCTGTTGCCTCCTGTGGAACTTTGGTGGGGAGGCCCGTTGTGTTCTGTGTTGGAGCAGTGTCCCTGACTGAGAGTCCCTAGAAGCTTCTGTTTTGTTGCTCCCTTTAGCCAGACTGAGAAGGAAACTTAGGAAGATGATATTTTCTCTCATAGCCACTTATCTGTCCACTCAGCCAGGAAACTTGCAAACCTGTTACTTGTCTGTGTCAATAAAACACTTTTTTGCACACCCGTAATCTCAGCTACAGAGGGGGCTGAGCAAGAGAATCACAAGTACAAGGCCAATCTGGGCAACTTAGCAAGAATCTATCTCAAAAAGGAAAAGGGAGCTAGGGGTGTAGCTCAGTGGTAGAGCACATGCCTACCATATACAAGGCCCTACGTTCAATCCCCAGTACCACCAAAAAGCAGACAAAAACTAATTGCTATCTGTAGTTAATAACATCAGCCTTAGTTTTAGTTTGTTTTGTTTATATAAACTATGTTCACTAGATTTGTCATTCTAAGCATTAGGCTTTTTTCTTTTCTGTATACAAATTATACTTTATTTTTATTTTTATAATGTTCACTATAACTTGCAATTTCCTTTTCTACCTGCATGTTAATCCCCTGTGACAGCTGAGTGCCATCTGGCGTATCTGCTGTTTCAGTTTATGAATAAAGATGAAAGACTAGGCCCTGACCCTTTTGCTACCATACTTGACATTTTATACCAATTAGAAAACCATAAAGCTTGTTATAGCTCATTGCCTACTATGTAGGTTAATCTTGTATTCGTACAACTGTGGTTTTTTTATCCAAGCCTATTTTGTAATGAAGTTTTTATCTGCTTTCATCAGCTGCTTTGATAAACTCCAACACATAACATCTGTGACATTTACTTCATCCTGGAATTCTGTAAATCCTTGAATAACGCCCAGCATATAGTCTGGCATGAATTTCTTAAAAACATAAAACCATAAAGCTGATAATCAGGCTTTGATTTGCACATCTTTATGATATTTTCTATGGATTGTCTCCTAATTTTGTATTTTTTTGTTCATAAGTGACTTCAAACATATGCTGTAACTAATTCTATCAGATGCTAAGCTTTATAAAGAAAGGAAAGAAGAAATAAAGCAAAAAGAAAAATACTTTTCCTTGATTGCCCAAGTAGTTCGTATTCAGTTTCTTCTTCAGTAATGCCAGTTAGCAGCTGTCAGCATCTTTGCTCCAGAAGACAGAAGCACAAAACTTCAAGCTCAGCTTCATCTTCTCAGATCACAGCAGGTAAACAGCCATGGGCATAAGGTGGTAGGGCGTAGTTAAAATGGGGCCTTCCTCACCTAGATTCTTCCGACCACTCGGAGGATTTGAGGAAACATGGGCCAGAGGAAGTCCAGCAGTCCCTCTCATACTGTGTACCCCAGGGAGTGCGGTGGGGGCCACAGAAGGGTACTAAACACTTCTGCCCTCTGAGAGCTTACAGAGAAAGACATTTTTAGTTGATTGCATAGACCTACTAGCAATTGCAAGGTTTACCTAGCTTCTTCCATATACGTTGAATGATTTACTTTGAAAAGCATTGCTCTTTTCCACATATAGTGACTGAGTCTGAGGCTGGTGAGTCCTTTGTTTTTCATTTTGTTTTGTTTTGTGGTACTGGGGAATTGAACCCAGGGCCATCACACTAGACTACATCTCTAGCCCTTTTTTATTTTTTGAGACAGAGTCTCACTAAGTTGCTGAGTTGCCCAGGCTGGGCGTGAATTTGTGATTCTCCTGTCTCAGCCTGCCAGAGTGCTAGGATTATAGGCATGGACCACTATGCCCAGCTTATTTCAATTGTTAAACATTTTTATATAAAATACATCATTGGGCTGGGGATATAGCTCAGTGGAATGAGCGCCTGCCTAGCAAGCACAGGGTCCTGAGTTCGATCCCCAGTACCGCCAAAAAAAAAAAAAAAAACTTAAAATACATCATTATGTTTCATAACAATAAATTCAGTTTCCTTAATTAGTAGGTTTAATAATTACAACTATTTATTTCCTTTTCTAATGCCTCCTAGGAGGTTGGCTCAAAAAGGTCACCTTAGGAACATTGTTCTTTTATTTATATATATAGCAATAAAAGGAAAAAGTTTCTCTTTTTTCAGAGAAAAAATGTCCCCCAGATCCCTACCACATAGGAATGTAGACAATGTAAAAATTCCTTTTGTATCTGTATATTTCTAAAACTTGTCAGTTAGGATTTTTTGAAAACAAATTTTAAAACTATAAAATCATAACCAACAATAAATCCTTTTTCTTAAAGGAGTTTACATACATAGCAGGCCAGTATCTTTTATTTAAACAAATACCAACTTGTTACAGGAAGCTGCTTAGTTTACATATGAAATATAAGTGCTAACTCCGCATCAGAAAGGGACAATCCAATGTGTTATAGATCTCCCTTCAGAAGGCCATTTTGATATTTACGATATAGAATATGTGTGTGTGCCCAGGGTATAGCTAGAGTTGCCGTGCATGTATTGGG
Organism: Dinomys branickii; assembly: GCA_004027595.1. NCBI lineage: Eukaryota > Metazoa > Chordata > Mammalia > Rodentia > Dinomyidae > Dinomys > Dinomys branickii. The sequence goes on along the minus strand of PVLD010006790.1, from coordinate 67,771 downwards.
AATCTCCTCGAATGTGTTGTGTGCAGAGGGCATGAAGGAGCTAATTTTCCATCAGTGTAGAGGGCTAGGACGCAGCTTTCCTGAAGACCAAGCATTACAGATGCCAACTGATGCTATAAACTATTAAAAGAAGAAGTCTATGGACAATTTGGAGATCGCCAGAAACTGAGTCCTCCAGAAGAATTATGCCAACCATCACATTTAGCACTGTTTCTCAGAAAAGGACTGATTCGTTTTTCCACTCGTTGCAGAGATACTGTCCTTGAAGTGCGCTTTGAAGGATAAGGATAGAGAACTCCAGTGAGCAAAGCTGGGCACATGATGAAAGAATTCCTTGAAGCCATGTAGTGGCCTAAGCAATCATAATAGGCAGTTGATGACTGCTGTTAAGAGTAATACACAAATTGTAGTATGTGTACTTCCTTTACCTATAGCATGGAGTTAATGGGAAAGCAATGTGAAAGAACTCTAAAAACCTAGGTTAGGATCAGGCACTGAGCACTGTAAACTTTGTGCTAAAATAAAGATTATGAGTTTTAGTCCTTGAAAATAACCATGTGTTACTTCCAGTTTTTTGTTGAGTACCAGTTCCAGTGTTTCACTTCCAGTCACCATGTGCTCACCTACGTACAGAGTACTTCTTTAAAGGTCCATGTAAACTCAGATTTTGTCTTCTGTCCCTCTGGGCATACATCAGATAAACATATTTCTATATGTATATATAAGGAAAGTCCTTCCTATAAAGCCATCTCTTTCATAACTGATAACCTCAGGAGATTCAAATTGCAGAGAGCACAGAAGAAAGGGAAAAATCCCGGCCAGATGATAATAATTGCCATCAAGTCTACTCAAGGAAGAAGCTAGGAACTGCTGTTTCTCAAGTACCAAATTGTTTCTTTTCTTTTTTTTTTTTTTTTTTTTTGTGGTACCAAGGATTGAATTACAGCTTTCATGCACGATTAATGCCCCGGTGCTTTTTAATTTTTCATTTCATTTTCAGAGTTAGTTCCCACTAGTTATTAAATTGCCCAGCTGGGGTACAAGTTGTGATCCTCCTGCCTCAGACTCCCAGACTGGTAAGATACACAGGAGTGCAGTACCAAGCCCAGTTTTGACTGACTGATTTATTTTCACTCTCAAAATTTGATTTTCTGTTTTTCTTTAGCAGCGTATGGAAGGCCTTACAGTAGTTTTCTTCCAGGCTCAGAGGAAGAGCAGGGGGTCTAGATCGAGGATAGAAAATTGGAACATGGTGTGAATGAGGGGAGGCCAGCTGTTAGAGAAGTAAACCCACTAAACTGATGAAAAGCTTCAGTAAGTAAAAGGAATTGAATACAGCTGACCATAAACAAGGGTATAAAATTAAATAAGGAAAGCACAGAGTTTAGACAGGAAAAGAGATCCTGAAAGTTAGATATATTTGCATTGCAATGCAGTGTGGTAGTAATTGTTCCTAGCAAGGACATGTATCATGTAGAACAAGTTAAGTTGCCTCTTGAATCTGGAATGCAGAGACACACGGACCTTGGAAATCATCCTGTGCAAGGTTAAAGCCTTTCATGCCGAGTTAAAATTTCTATGATCTAGAAAATATACTTATATAGAATGCCTTTTGAAAATTAAATCAGGAATAAGGCATAATTGTGTATATATAATACTATTTTAGTATGTTTTAACGGCCAAATGCTACAGTCTTCATTCATGTTTGATGCATTTCAATGAAGCTTTTGTGTGATTTTTTTGTAGAAAGATTTGAGTACTACTCTACCTCTCAAGATCTCTATCCCCTGGATTCTGAACTTGTTTTCACTGTGTGGGAAGACCACTGTTACAAGCTCTGTATCTACCTATATATGCCACAGTGGTTACCTTGTAAGGCAAAGGAAGGCATATGTATAGTGAAACTAATACCAACTTTAGCACCAAGTAACTGTAGCTTTACACAACTGTAACCTCCTTTAACAGGTAGCTAGTAGATAATATTCATGAGGTCACTTTCAGCTCATGTTATGATAAGCTAATACTCAGAGTACTGTTTACAAAGGAAATCTTACTGCAGCAGTTGACAAGCTAGATGTGGCTAGCGGAAATAGAATATGTTAAGGGAGAGACATTGGGAAAGTAGCCAGGAAGAGGCAGGCAGAGCATTTACATTATTGTAACCACAAAAGCCAGATATGACAAGACATGTTGAAGCTGAAAACTTGGAACCGAAAGGCAGTTATGCTGAACTACTGTGCCTTTGTGTCTGGTTTTCCCAATAATTGAGCCCTTGCTTGCATTGACGATATTAAATTGAGAAAAGTAGCATCGTGGAGCAACAAATGGTTTAAGTAACTGCCCTTGTAGGAAGGTCTTGGAAGAACATAAAAGAATATGAGTAGTCCCAGGCATAATGGTGTACACCTATAGTCTCAGCTATTTGGAAGGCTGAGGCAGGAGGATTTTTTGAGCCAGGGGTTCAAGGCCAGCCTGAATAACAGTGAGACCTTGTTTCTTAAAAAAGAGTGGGGAGGGGTAGAGATTGGGCAAAGAATAATCTTGAGGAAATTAACTGGATAAAAATTATAGTTATACAGAACATGTAAGGTCAAGGAGAACTTGCATATTCTCAGAACTGTAGTCTGTCATTGTGGCTGTAGCTAATGTGGATGACCCAGCTGAAAATCCATAGTATCTTTTCATCAGTGTGTGTGAGCTGCTCAGGAACCACAAAGGGAAGGAACAGCATGGTGTCCTTGCAAACCCAGCGTCTTCTTACTTTATTGTGTGACTCTCCCACACTGCCTCTACTTTACCAGAGTGGACGCTAGGCTCACCTAAGAGTAATCACTTTATATATTCTTTTTAATTTTAAAGATAAACTAACAAAACAGTAACAATGAAGACATAAACAAAAGCAACAAAAATGATACATGAACTCAAAACAAAATGATAGGAATTAACAATGGTTGCTGCATGACATACTGTTATCTTCAACGAAGTTGCTCAGTCCACCAGATGTAAGAATGTAAGATTGATCAAAAATCAACCAACAACAAATGCTGGCAGGGCTGTGGATAAAAAGGAACCCTTCTCCACTGTTGGTGGGAGTGTAGACTGGTGCAACCACTGTGGAAATCAGTCTGGAGATCCTTCAGTAAACTAGGGTTAGAGGTCCCATTCAACTCAGCTATTCCCCACTGGGTATTTTTCCAAAAGAACTGAAAGCACTTTTCCTATTTAAGTTGTGCAATTCAGGGTCAATGAATAGAATTTAATTTTGACAGCTCCCCACAGTGAACGTAATCATTATGTACTACAAACATGTGCTAATAAAAAATTTTTTGACAGAAAACTTTAGACACCTTACTATTACTACAGCTTTAAGTCATAAAATCATTTATTTGTGCTGAATCAAAATCAAGAAGAGGTTAAGATTTTTCTTTGGATTAGGGTTCCATCATCGTGAGCTTGAGAAATATAAGAGAGAATAGTTTTGTTTGTTTCGTTTCGGGTTTTGTTTCAGGTGGTTGCTGTTGCTGTTTTTATTTTGGTGATAATAGAAATTGAACCCAGGGCTTTTAAAATGAACTACATTCTCAGCCCGATTTTATCTACTCATGTGCTACTACCATAAAAACTTAACATTTCGGAACTAAAGAGTGTTCTTTTATTTTTGCTGTGTTCTTGCAGTGTTGAACCTGGCCTTTCTGTTCTGTCTGTCAGAACTTCAGCATATTCCAGGGCTGCAGCTTCTAGAGTCTCCATTCAGCTTTGCAGCCCCCAGGAACTCCTCTCTCCACCCTAACAGAGTCCTGCCTTGAGTATGTGTAGCTTAGTATTGGGCCAGATATTAAAAAATTCCTGATACCTGTTTCTTGAGCTCCTTCTCTGTAGCTTTGTTATCAATAGCTCCTGGTACCACACTTCTACCCACTGTACCACCCTGAACTTCATTTTTTTTTTTTTTTGTCTGCCCAGCAAGGTAGCTACTCTTCATTTGGGTACAGCTTGCCTTTGTTGTAATTTGGAAAATACTCTGCAGAAAACATTGTCCTCTCCAGGATCACAGCCCTATGCTCTTCTCGAATACCTGAGAACATAAAATATACAAAGCAATTGGTTTTATAAGTAGTTTACAGTGAAAAGCTAAGTCTGATATCTAATTTTCTATCATAGCAGAAAATAGGTTTTGTTCAATTCATTTTCACTATGGTAGCCTCTTAATTTTGTTTTCTTGAATGGGTTAATTTTACTAGATGTTTTGTGATACATTCCCACAAATTCCACATAGGATATATATTAACATTCTATACACTAGCTCATTTTTATGGTATTCTACAGATATTTATGAAATCAGCAATGCATTTTATGAAATTTGTAGTTTGAGCTCCACATTATAAGAGAAACTAGAGTACTATGAAGATATAATATAAGAACAGCATGAGGACTTTTTTTAACTTAAAAGACCTTTCATTTCCTTTAAGAAGGCAAAACAGCCAGCATTTAACCAGAGATAGCTGGTAATGGGCAACAAGAATTTATGTTCTTGGCATATTAACATTTAATAATCCATATACAGTTGAACTCTACACAGATTACTTAATAATATAAACAGTGCTATGAGATAGTGTTCTTTTATCTTCTAAGTGAAAATACTAGGGATTAAAGATGCTAAACAATATATCAATTTTATAAGTGAGATCCTGATTTCAGATCCAGATCTGTTCAGTTTTACTGAGTTTTTAACTTCATACTATAGTCAGAAAAGAAAACAAGGTTGGATGTTGATTGGTAGTAAAGCTCTGTAAGAGTGAAAAAGCAAGAGAAATAAAATTACCTCAAAGAAGATAATGTATAGAACCACCCTGATTAGCATGAGAATCACCAGAACATATTTTAAATTATTTGAGTTGATTTAGAGTAAGGCGCAAGTCAGAACCACGTATTTTATTTAGAGCAGGTTGTGGATAAGAGATGACTGAAACGATAGAAGATGGTAAGACCTATTGACTTGAAATTTCCTGCATACCTGTGTAGTGAGTATTTTATAAGTGTTGAGTGGCAGCCTTAAAGTTTTTGTGCAAAGATAAGAATGGAGAACTATGAAATATTAGCAGTTTGCATATACTATTCCCTTTGTGCTTCTATTCCAGCTTTCTGTCTTTCAAACTACATTTTCCATTCATTAACTGTGTGTTTATGAAAGATAATATCATAAGTCTATTTCTGCTTTACAGAAAGAAGTTCTGGAACAACAGCAGCAAGAACGGAATGATACTAATTTTCATGGCTTTTGTATGTTTTGCAGTGAGGAATTTCTCGGAAACAGGTTTGCTGTTAAGCAATTTTAAATGTTACTATTTTTTCTGAAAATTCATCAAAACATCCATAATTTTTTATTCTATAAGTTAAAGTCTGTGGGTTGGTCCAGCACTTTTTCTTATATCAGTAGTCTTTTTCTTCTAATATGCCTATTAAAGATGGACTGTGGTTGCTCTAAGCAAAGCAGAGAAATAAATTCTTAAAATGCCATGAAGAGATTCATGTTTCATTCTGCAAGGCTTTTAAAATTGTCTCGCAGGCAAGACCATATGCAACAAACTTGCAGACGCATCTCTCCATGCTAACTCATTAACTCGAAATCTTTGAAAGTTTGGGTTTTTCATTTTTTAGTATTAAAAATGATAAGATACCTAAAGACAGAGTTAGAGAGTTGTCAATTCTGTCATCAATCCTGATTGGTCTAAAACCAGCTATTGCACTAGAGTCCAATTCTGGTACTGATCATGAGGCTTATGGACTCATTCCCAGCATGACTGCCCCACATCAGACACCAAACCGTAAGTTTAAAGAGTTCCCAGGCTGCTTGCTTCAACTTTTGACCAACTGGCTACAAAGTCAGGGATTCTCACTAATAATTTTTGTTGGCTTGAAATTCACTAGAATGACTCATAGAACTGAGGAAAGTACTGTGCTTAAAATACAGTTTTATTATAAAAGGCACAGACTTGGAACAGCCAAAAGAAGAGATAGATAGATAGATCAAGATATGGAAAGGTCCTCAGTGCAGAGTTTCTATGCCCTCTCCCCAGGGAATCAGAACCTGTCACCCTCCTGGCACAGGAGTAAACTCACCATCCAGCAATTACACTGAGCTATATGTCAGAGTTTTTACTGGGACCGCATTATGTAGGTGCAGTAGTTGAAATCATTGAACTTGGTCTGAGGCCTCTTGCCCTCTGGAGATCAGGCTGGCTCTCAAGTCCTAGCCTTCAGTCATACTTTCTGTACTGTACTTTTTATCACCATTTTGGATATATTCCTACTTATTTGCAAAGGGCTTACCCTGAAACTCCAGACTGTGTTACACCAGCAACAGCCTCATCCACCTCAGTTTAATGTGCTTCTTGATTGCATCAAGAAACTATGTTGATCATTGACTAATACCATCTAGGTTTGTGTAAGTACACTCTATGAGGTTGGTACTGTGACAAAATTGCCTAACAACCTATCTCGTAAAACACATCGCTGCCGCTACTCTGTAAGCAGTATTGTAGGCCTGTGTTTGTGTTCTCCCAGCATTGGGACATAAAAAGAATAGAAAGACCAAAGTGGTAGGCAATAACAAAGGTAGAAGAACGAGTACTTTCCCACATGTACTCTTTTTCCCTCCTACACACCCCTGAGTGTGAAATGTAAAAGCTATCTTCTCAACCCATTGTTCTTTTGAACGTAAAGGATGTCTCATACAGACAGCATTTCATTGGGCCATAAGTCAGTTCTACCTTTTGACTGGAAGTATTTCATTTATGTGTAATATAGTCACTAATTAGATGGCATTTACTTCTGTCATTTTGCTGTTTGTTTTCTGTTTTAAATCTTTTTTCCTCTATCCCATTACTGCTGTCTTTCATAATGAATAAGTATTTTCTAGAGTATGATTTTAATCCCTTGTTTCTTTTATCATTTTTTTGAGCTGTTTGCTTAGTGATTATCATAGGGATTATAGTTAACATTTTACCTAAAACAATATAGTCCAGATTAATACCAATTTAATTTCAGTTATCTACAAAAACTTTGCTCCTACCCACTCCCTTACAATCATACATTATTACTTCCTTATACATAAGTTCACAAACATGTTTTATAATCAGTCACTGCTTTATGCAGTTGTCTTTTACATCAAATATGAGAAGAAAAGGGTTATAAGTGAGAAAACATTCCTATTTCATATTTATCTTTATAATTACTTCTTCATTTAGATTTGAGTTGCTGTCAAGTATCTCTTCTTTTTAGTCTGAAGGAACCCATTAGTTTCGTATGAAGCAAACTCAATGGCAAAGAGATATTTCAGTTTCCACTTGTTAATTCCTTTTCTCCATACTTTGAGGAACAGTTTTAGTGGACATTAAATTCTTAGTTGACAGTCTTTCCTTCAGCACTTTGAATATGCCATCTCATTGCTTTGCAGTTGCATAATCTCTCATGGGAAATCAGACGCCTCGTTAAGAATCCCTTGTATATGAATCTGTTCTTACTACTTTCAAAACTGTATCTTTGTCTTTGCCACTCTCTCCCCGCCTCTTAGAAAACTGTATTTGTGTGTTGATAGACTTGATGTTTTTTGAGATTCTGGTGTGGTTTGGTTTGGTTTGGTTTTCTTCGGGACTGGGAATTGAATCTTTTATTGGTATCCTGTTTGATAAGATATACACACACTTTGATTCTTTAGACATGATGCCCTTTAGTTCTTTAACATACTCATACTAACCTGTAGTAGAAAATGCCACCCATGCACACACCAGCCAGTGTCCTTTGGTTTGTTAGTTGCTCAGGAAATAGTTCCTGTTCCAGATCCGGTTGCTCCTGTCTGTTAGAAATGGCTGGTCACTGTGATGGATAGCTGGTCACTATGATGCACATTGTATTCACCAATCCCCAGTTGACAAGCCATTCTGTCTCTGTACTTCCTGCTTGCTTATCCAATATAAGCCCTAGATTACCAGAGATCAGGGCCTGATATTCTGGGAAAGATCTTGATCAGTGCCCGTCAATGTAAATAAATCTGCATCCAAATCCTGGGTGTCATTTCAGTGTTTCTGCTTGCCATTGCAAACTGACCTATATTCTTTGTCAAATAAATCCAACAACTGGACTTCCTCAGAAATAATTTCTATTGCTGTATCTGTTGTCCATGAGTATCACCCACGGTTTCCTGTCATTTTACATGTCTTACAATTTTTTCTATAAAAACTCTACTTTTACAGTGCACTAATTCTAAAAATCAAATACCTTTTTTTGCCTCACCAGGACTTTTGTTGATATTTGTAGGGTTAGTGGCTTTTCTAGGCTAATTCTCTAAACTGTGTATTCTTGATCAGGTGTGACCACTGAAGTCTCTGCCCAATTAGTTTAGCTTTAAACTAGTGACAAAACAAAGATTTTATGTAATGCCTTGAGCCAGTATATCTTTCCTCTTTATCAAGGGATTCTGTATGTGAGATGGGGCACTTCAACTCTACGTCAGTTTACAGCTCTGCCTTAGCCTCCAGTGCACAGCTGGGTAGTGAGTTAGCCAGAAGTGGGAGACCAGGATCTTCTCATGTCATTCCTCGGTCTGCTCTGCCTTGCACAAGTGTGTGACCTTCTGCATCACCAGGAATCTGTCTGAAGAGTGAAAAATGGGACAGGGGAAATTAAAACAACCAACCATTCTCAGCATAATCAAATCACTTTTCATAAATAAATGTCTTTTGGATTGTTGTACGTCTCTGATAAATTTCAGTTCTTCAAAATAAGAATTATTTTGACATTTTTGCCAATGTCTGTTTTGCTTTTATGGAAGAACATATTTTCAGGGGTCCTTACTTCATTATTCCAAAAATGCCTTTCCCAAAGCTATTCCTTTAGCTTAATCTCGTTTGCTCAAATCACATTTGTAGGTTCAAAGAAGACTGACAACATAAAATGTTAAACCAGGGCAAAATACCGATTTGGAGAGAGCTATGTCGGTACAACTCCATTTCTGAAGTATAGGGGGAAAGATATTTGAGAAGAAAAAGTACATGAAATAATATTTTAAGTAAAACTTCATTTGAACCCAGAATGTATTAATTATATTCATAATTATTACATGTCTCTAAGGACCATTTAGAATGTGAAAAAATGTAACAGTTGAAAACTATTTCATGAAACTGGTTAAAACTGACAGGCATTTAATGTCCCAGAAATGAAAGCTAAATTACCTAGAACCTAAGCCCACTTTAGCCTGGGCTGCTCTGAAAAAGTCTGGTAAGCCCAAAAGCACTGAAGACTGCCTCAGTGAGTACTTTTAGTAAATTAGTAGTAGCGAAGCAGACAGACACATGACCATATTAACCACAGATCAATAAATGTATCTCCTTCACAGTTTAAAAAAAAATAGTCACCATTTGTAGAAATGGTTGTTTTATTTCAATTTCTCAAAACACTAAAAACAATTGGAAGGGGCCAGGAATATTCACTCAGTGGCATCTAGGTACCAAAGACGAAAGAAAGAGAACCACTGGAGGGGGCACAGCAAGTGTCTAAATAAGCTAGAGAAGTAAGCTGTACGTGTCATTACCACGTCTTATCAGTGTACATGTCCTTTTGTGTTCCCCAAAGCCATCACTTGTAGTTCATGAAGTATAGTTTTGGGAAAATCTGAGTGAGACAAAGTATTATATACATATGCTCTTTTGCTATGTAAAAGTTACTGAATTAAAAGATTTACATGCAACATATATACTATGGGATTCTATTCAGCCATATAAAAGAAGGAAATCCTGTTATTTGCATCATTGAGGATGGAGCTGGAGGACAAGGGGTCAAGTAAAGTAAGCCAGTCACAGACACACCAGAGCCACGTTGCCTTGCTCAGATCTGGAATCCAGAGAGAGTCGCTCTCATGGGGATGCTGATTCCCCGAGCCGGGGAAGAGTGGAGTGGGGGAAGGCCAGCCCGCAGGGTCTGAGTTACAGTGCGGAATGCGTACGCCTGGGGTGCTCGGCCGCAGGAGTGTCAGCAGAGCACAGCACTGCTGTGTACAGTTTAGACAGCTTAAGAGAAAGGGGCCTGCACACTTGGAACCGTAAAGAAGTGATAAATGCTTGAGGGATAGATTTAAACACACTAACCTGAATTAAATATCACACACATCCATGTATCAAAATGCCACACAGTAGCCCATAAGTAAGTACAGTTTTATGTGTTTATACTTCAGTTGAAAATCATTTTGAATTGAGAAAAAAATTTTCCATTTTTGCATAAAATAATAAGTTGTCAGTGAGTTTCCAGGTTGTTATAATCTTGCATATAATTACGCCCGTTAAATGTGGGTACCAGGTCTCTTCCAGCTGAATGCCTATGATTCCAGGTCATAGCAAGTCATCCTTCTGGTAGGCAGTTCCTCTTCTCTTCCTCGCTGAACTAGTCAGGGTTCTCCCAAAGGACAGCACCAAGGAGATACACTGTCTGTGTGGGGAGAGAGACGAACAGAGATTTACTGGAGGAATTCATTCATGAGTGAGAGGGCCAAACAGACCAATAACAAGCTGGAAGCTAGAGACTAGGGTACCAGAAGCGTGACTCAGTCCCTATCCACAGGTGATAAACCAGGGAAGCTGATAGTGTGGCTCAGCTCAAGGCCTGACATCCCTGGGGCCGCTCATGTGAGTCCTAGAGTTCCAAACCCAGAAAGCCTGGAGTTCAGTCTCCTGCTGCAGGAAGAAGACAGAGTCCTAGCCAGGAAAGAAAGAAGGAGAGGCCAGGTCACCTTACCTTTCTTCTCTTTTTGTTCTGTCCAGGCTGATGGGATGGTCCCCTCCCACATTCAGGGTAGATCTTCCCGTTTGCCCATTCAGATTTACATTTACATCCTCTGGAAACAACCTCACAGACCTACCCAGAAATAATGCTTTACCACTTCTGTAGTGTGTCTTAATGCAGTAAAGTTGACAGCTAATTTAACCATCATACTCAGGATGAATTAGAAAAGCAGAACATTTTATTTAATAGTTCAAAGGACAGAGACCTGAAATTCCTACATAGTATAGCTCTCCAGTGTCAGACAACGTAACAAGTTTTGGCCTCTCTTTAAAGATGCGGCTGTACTTTCTTACCTTATATTGCATGTCACTCTTTCATAGCCTGTGTCAGTGCTTCCTACTTGCTCATGCTTCTGATTAGCATTGCTATGCGAATGCAGCACTTAGCCTGATTTATTCCTAGATGATTTATAAATAATACAGATGACTCAAATTTCTTCATAGATCTGTTCTTTTGAACCACATGGCCAGAGAACATGCCTTCAACATTGGATTGCCAGACAACATCGTGAACTGCAATGAATTTCTGTGTACGTTACAGAAGAAACTGGACAAGTAGGTACTATTTGTGATACACAGCCTAGCCCTATTTTAATCTTGGACTTTGTTGCAAATTTTTAAGAAATTAACAGTCAGGAACAAATAAGTAGAAATTTCTTGTTTCTTGTGCTATAGGAGTTTATATTTTCTGTGATAGTCCTCATTTTATCTAGATTATATTACCTTTTACTGTTACATGTTTTAATTAAAATGCCATTTATACCAATGTACATACCATGTAACATACCAAGGAGGGCATGAAGCCCATCCTCACCTTTTCACCCAAGAAACAGAACACTATTGATTCCTTTGACTGCCCCTGTGTGCCTTCTCTGTTAGTTTCCCCAGAAATCACTGTCCTTAATTTTGGAATTGTAATTTCTTGCTTTTCACACTAACCCTTCTACATACTTAGTAAGGTAAATATATTGTCAAGTTATTGCATGTTCTTTGGTGTTTTGTGAGACATGGCATCCGATATGCATTCTTCCACCTTTTACTACCATTCACACTTATATATGACACTCCCCAGTCCCAAGGTCAGATTGTGACAACCTTCGTATTGAGAGCTTAGCCTATTGAGATAATGAAGGAAATTCTCTTGAGTCACCAAAATGGCTTTCAAAAGTATGTGCACTGGGGCTGGGGGTGCAGCTCAGTGGCTCAAGCATCTGCCTGTGCAAGGTCCTGAGTTCGATTCTCAGTACAAAAAAAATGTGTGCTGTTCTTTCTAGCACAGGGCTTAAGTATTTCTTTTGACTTTATTTGGAACCTAGTTTTCTTCAATTAAATACAATACTGACCAGGTCTAGTATTTCAGCCCACAGCATTAAGAGCAATAACCTTAAAATATAAGTAATATCAAGCGATGTTGATCAGTAATTTAAAAGGCCAGCTGAAATTTTTGTATCAGTGTTATGCCGGAGTGAACCACTTGACTTTTTTGTTAAATGATCCTTCATTGATAAAATAAGACCAGGTGTGCTTTCTAACAAGATCAGCTTATTGATATTTGTTTACTCTAAAAGAATATACTCATTTCTAGGCATAAAAAATAAGAGAGGATGTGTATAGATTTTTTGAAGAATTCAAAACTGAAACCGTAGCAAATTGCAGTCACTTGAGAGTTGTTAGGTAAAAGAGATTAGCCCTAACTCTGTATGCCTCTAGATTGCAGCCAAGATTAGATTTACTCTGTGTGACTCTCACTGGAGCTGTAAGTTACACGCAGTATCATCTGTCAGGTTTAGTTAGGAGAAAGTCATTTGGTCATTGATCTATTCCATATGGGTAATTACTTTATTTAAGTAGTGAATTCCCACTAAAATATTTAATCAGAAAGCATATGAAAATAATGTCAATAGCAGCTAGCATTTATTTTGTCATATATATTCATTTATTCATTTATATGAATAAAATATCTAGCACACCTTATTGTATGTAATAAATGCTCAATAAATATATACATGAAATCATCGTAATTCTCAAAAATGTGGGTGTTATCTTCACTTTAGAAATCAGAAAATGACAACAGAGAGAGTAAGTGACTGTAACAAGTTTCCAGCTAGCAGATACTGAACCCAGGAGTAAAAACCTGCAAGTCAGCTTGCGTAATCCACTACGCCATGTACTAGCTGTTACATGCAGTCGGGGCTCTCAGTACTACTCATCATTGTTGTGTGAAGAATGTGTTGTCTGCATCTTCGCTGTAGAGTATGTAATTCTGTTGGTAAAGCACCGAGATAAATGTTTTATATTAACTGTCCTTGTCACAGTTTTAGCTAATCCACTGATTTAGCCAGCAACAAAATAAACCACACAGTACATCCTGCGGGCCGCCTGAGTAAGCAAGAGGGCCTCAGACAAGGGTGGCACGTCCATCTGCAGGGTTCGTCATGACCTGAAGTGAATGTATGCAAAACTCAGTAAAGGGCTCTCACGGCTATTGTCCGAGAAATTTGCTCACCCTTGCCTGTGTTTGTCTTTCAGTTTGCAGTGCCTGTACTGTGAGAAGACCTTCAGAGATAAAAACACACTTAAAGATCACATGAGAAAGAAACAGCATCGTAGAATCAATCCAAAGAATAAAGAATATGACCGATTCTATGTCATTAATTATTTGGTAAGCTTTCTTTTCATTATTTAAATTTGACTGCAGTGACTGCAGTACTGCAGACAGTCTTCCTAAAGGCCAACTGGTGTGCAAATAAGAAATTAGTACAAAAGTTAAAATGTAACTGAGGGACACTTTCTTGCAGCAGTTAGCAGTGATTTACAAAGCATTTGACTTACAAAATGATTTGTCTTTGATTTGGCAAGTGATAGAAGTGTCTCGTCACTAGAATGCACAGTGATCACAACCCAAAAACAAATGCAGCGTTTGGGTACCCTTGCCTAAAAACCTCGATACCATTTGTCGGCCCCTGCATAGATTACAGCCCCTTTGTGGTGAGAAATGGTATTCAGTTGGAGACAAAGGTCAGGTCGGGGACGATTAGGAACATGGGAAATTTTGGGTTGACACGATGACTGGGGACTGCTACAGGTCCTTCCCTCCATCCGCTGACTTTTTAGTTGTATGTAACAAAGGAAGATAACTGCTGAGAGAAAGAGGTTGACTGATTTTTGGAGGAAGAATAAAAAGAAAGCTGAGGAGTTTTTATTTTTGACTGGTACTTTCTTAAACAAATAGAAATTGTTTATTTTTCCCCTCAATATGACTGAATTGCTAATGGAATATAATCAGCCATTTTATCTGTAGGGTAGCAACAACCATATCCTGAATTATGTTGGAAATTTCCGTTCTGGGTGGAAGTTTTATCTAACTGATCCATACAATGTTAAACCAAAATTTCCCTTGAGAATTGAATCAAGCGTGTGTGTGAAGACTGACTCAGGAGCTCGCCATGGTTTGCTGCAAATGTTTTACAGCCAGCTAAAGGCAGTGCCGCCCTTTAGTCCTTCAGTCTTCTCTTGGAATCACTGCATTACTTCCCACAACAAATGCTGCTTTAGGGCCAGCTCAGTCCCTAGGGATAAGGCTTCAACGTTAATGCCAAGAAACACTCAATTTCTACAGCAAGCTATGCGGGCAATTTCATGGTTCTTCCTTCCAGGGCTCTTTTATGCTAAGATTCAAGAGTTTGGGCTTAACAGAGCATTATATAGCTGGAGGAGTTTACCTTTCAGAGGAGACTTCAGAGAGTCTGCACACTCATACTCCGCTGGCACATGTGGAAAAGTATGGCACTTCATTCCCAGGGGGTCATGTGACTCTCAACGAAAATCATTTCCAAGTGCCAGTTATTCTTAGGATGCTGGATTATACTGGCCACGCTGTCTAGCTTGGCTATGGTAACTAACCACGGCTAAAGAAAATGTAAAGATTTTAATAAATATAACATAAACATTAAATGACAGCATCAGGGTAACTCTGACACACACATTGTTTTTAATAGCATCTATGAGAGCACGTGCTATGGGCCAGGCACTATCTTAAGTATCACATTAAGTCATTTACTCTTACATCCCTGTGACACAGATAGTACTGGATTTGGGGGTATTTGGGTTGGGGGTTTGGTTGATTGGTTGGTTACTTATGTGTTTTTGAGACAAACTCCCTGCAGTCCTCCTGCCTTAGCCTTCTGAAAGCCAGGATTAGTGGCATCCACCACCACACCCAGCTGACACAGATGTCATTACTCTCATTTTATAGAACATAAGTCTAAGGCACTGAGAAATAATGAATTATCCCAGGTTCACATAGGGCAAGTTATTTATCCTCCATATCCACTTCTTTCGTTTTTATAGTTGACAGTACTAGTGCCTGCATTTTATGCTTTGGGTTGAATTTTTTAGTCCAGTAATAGTGATGATCTCATAATGATCTATTCACCCTCCCTTGCTTTTCTTTTTTGTAACTAGAAAGTGAGCCAACATGAAGTTGAAGCTAACTCTAATCTGCACTTTAAGATTCTCACCCACAGCCTTGGTCCAATGTGCTTCCTGCTGACAGGAAAGCAGCCATAACTATAAGAATGGGGGGCGGGGAGCTAAATAAAATGTGTTAGGAGTCCTTTGCATTGTGAAAGTGACGTAACGCCTTTGACAAGGATTGAAGGAGCCACTAGTAGTCTCTAGTAAAACATTTAGTGCCCTGAACTAGAGCAGTGTGCACCAGAGGTATAACCTTAGTAACACGGAAGGAATAGTTTAAAGCATATTGCAGGCCAGGTGTGGTGGCACATGCCCGTAATCCCAGCACTCTGCAAGGCTGAGGCAGGAGGATCAAAAGTTTGAGTCCAACCTGGGCAACTTAGTGGCTTAGCAACAGTCTATATCAAAAACAAAAACAAACAAAAAAAAAAACGTTGAATGGCTAGGAATGTAGCTCGGTGTGTTGCACTCCCCAGTACTACACATACATACACACGAGAGAATATTATGGTAAAAAGAAGTATGATGAGACGTAGAATGTATGTATAAAAGATTCTTCCAAGGAGTAATGTATAAAGAAAAATAAGGGCCACCAGTTTCTCAGCATCATTTTAGTTTTACTTCAGACCCCATTAACAAAGAGTATTTAATATGAAGAATGAAAAGTCATTACTACGCAGAATAAATTCCTCTAAAATTTTACTTAAGCAGTGAGTAATGATAGTGGAGATTTATTTAAAAATTTAAGAAGAGAATGAGAGACTCTCAGGGCTGTTTCAACTGAGGGAAGAGGCTAATGCTGGCGCACAAGTGTGGGGCAAAGACAGAACTGTGTGTGTAGTCAGTCACTTCACTGGCTTGGTGCATTCTACATATGTTTACGTGCCTCCAGGGCCAGATGCAAAACAGAAAGAAAAACATTGCCCATACTGAGCCTGATTTGATCACCTCTCCGCAAGAGTTCAGAGGTTGGTGTGGGAGAGAGATGCGGAGCCCTGTTTGGGTGCACCCGTGGTAATGATGTGTGCATAGTCGGTATTTGACTTCTCGTGCAGCATTTATAAGCGATGATTGAGTCATCCACACAGAGAATTCCTCACCTTGCTTCAACACGATGGACTCCAGCACTGTAATGGGAGCATCCAAGATGTGCTGGCCAGGAACACTCCATAGTCATCGAAGTGAGTCAGTGCACAAAGGCTGCGTCTGCACCCTCAGAGCTCAGCAAAGTGACAGGTTCCTTTTTTCTTCTGCAGTAAGATGATTGCCATGTCTGGGAATTCATCTCAGTTTCTCAGCATAGATTTGCAAATACAGTTAAGGTCCTTTCCATAGTCTGGGTTGTCCACATCAGGCCCTTGCTTCATTTTCCACAAATGCAAAAGGGTTCAGTGGCTAGTGGGGTAGTCAGGGAAGGTGCAGTCAGATACCCCTGCTTACTGCCTGACATCACAGGGGCCTCTGCTGCATATTCCAAACAAAGATGCTTATGTTTCAAGCCTGGAGTTGTTTCTTTATGGAATTATTTTTGCCGTAGCTTTATCATTTGATTTAAATATTTTTAGTCTCAACATATATAAAACCACTCACAACAGATATAGGCTCTTAACCTATTTATCATAGTTTTTAAATTAATTCACTCAAATTGGTCTGCATTTAAAAGCTTCTCTGCGTTTCTGATGGGTCCATTGTTTATTAGAGTGGAGGGGCTCTGGGAGAAGGGATCTTTTGTTTTCCATGTGTTTTTTTCCACCCTCTCATTGCTCATAAACCATCTGATGGAGTTTGAGGGGGTGTTTGGAACATCTTTACTGACATGCCTTCCAAACTTTGTTTTTCTTGCATCTTTGCTTTCCTGACATGATTCATTAGCAGCAAAGCATCTTAATTAGAAAGTTACATGCTTTGGTTTTAAGTTTTTGGCTTTTTTTTTTCCTCTTTGGGCCCTGTTCCTGTAATAAACCATATATTTAACTATACTAAAGAGAGCACTTCAGAAAAGTATAGCCCGCTGTCACATGCAAATTGCTTATTTCCTAATGTACTAATGAACGTAGAATTCCACATTCCTCCAAAGTTTGATAATTCATTAAATATATATTACTGAAATACATTTCTACATGTTACAATGGACACTGAGGAAGTTGCAGGATTATGGCTTCAGTTTGGGAGTTTGACAGTGAAAATTGTTGTGTTGTTCCTTTTGGCTCAAAGCATTTTCTTGATAATCATCATTTGCCTCTGTCATTCAGAATGGTGATATCACAGATGATCCAGACTTGAATCATGTAGCAAGAAAAGCATGACCGTAAGTCTTAGTCCAGAGAGACCAAGCAAGACATGAGCGATTTAAGTCATTGCCAAAAATTCTCACAGATCCTGTCAACAATGCCGAAGCCATTCTTGATGTCCTGTAACGAGGCTGAGACAGTTCATGACAACTCTGAGAAGTACATTATAGAGTTTAAGTATCTCTAATCACATTATGATAGATGTCTGTGTGGCTGAGTTTATGCATCACTTAGCTGATAGATAATGACAGCTTCAACACCTCTCATTAAGTTTGTGAATGATAGATTTTTGTTTTCCCTCTGAATCATAATGACACTCTTAGTTCTTTGTTTTTAGCTAAATTAATTGCAAATAATGTCCATAATGGACCAAATTTAGGCTGTGTTTTTCTAAAAGAAGGATGTTGAATAATAAGAGTGGCTGTGCTTATAGCAGGTTGGGCTGGCTTGACCCCGTCGCTACTTGAAAAGATAACCATTAATGTTCCTGGTTCTCTCTTTGGTACATTGTCTGCTTATGCATAGCATCTTTGGAAGATTTGGCAGAGAGAGGGGATAGGACAAAAGACAATGAAATAACAGCTTAAAAGAAATGATTTGGCCAGAAGAAATCTTGCTTCTTCATCATTCCTTAATCTTTGCTGAAATTTTGACAGCTTGCCAGACACAGTCCAAAAAAACTTGGCACTTTTCCACTAACTGTAAGGGATAAAGGGGATTTGCAAAAATACTTGAGTACCTGCTCACTCCCAGTAACGTCTACCTTATTGACATCATTTAATTGCCTTATAAACTCCTTTTGAGCTAAGAACTGCACTGACCTTAAGTTTTTAGATTTTATTTTGTAGTTAATGTTCTAGTCCCCATTGTGGGCTAAACTCTGAAAATATATCAACATGAGCAAAGGCCATAGAGCCCCAAGCTGGACATCCTCGCAGGGGAATGAATAGCAAAGAAGAAAATCAGTGTACACAATGGTCAGTGATTTGAAGAACAGTGTAACAAGTTAGAGGAATAAAAGCTAACTGGGAAGAGGAGTGTTGGTTTAGGTAGGGCATTGAGAGAAAGGCTGAGCAGAGACCAGACGTCTGAGCAGGTGGACATGCATGGAGAGCCAGGTGTCAGGCAGAGGCTGCCGCAGATGTGAAAGGAGCTGGCCGGAAGTGAGCATGATGTGTTCAGGGTACAGCAAAAAGAAGTCGGGATGGAATAACGTAAGGAAGAGAAAGAGTAGTGGGAAGTAATTGTGGAGAGAGCCAGGAAAGGGAGTGGAAGGCTTACCAGCCTTGGGGGACTCAGCTTTGTTTGAAATGAAAAGGAAAGCCATGAGAGGGTTTCTGCTTACAGGGAAGTGTCCTGTGGAAAGGTCACTGTGACTGCTGCCTAGGAAATAGTAGGAGGGCACGGGTAGGCAGTTGTTTCAGGGATCTTCTGTCAGGTTTTTTTTTTTTTTTAAATCCCCAAGAGATTTTATATATGTCCAGTACTGAGAAACAGTGATTTAAAATTAAGAGAAAAGAACTTGATTGAGAGGATATTGTTGCTTCTTCAAAAAGAAAAACATACTAAAAATATCTTAAGATATGTCTGTCCTTACCAATAAGGTGTAGTTTTCAATATCTCTTACTTGCATTATTTCAAAACCATTAGCATGGGATTTGTTATGGTTGGTTTGGGTTGGTTTTAAATTTTGTGTCTGTTCTCCCTCTCGCATCCCCTCTTCTCAATCTGATCCTTCTGTTCTTCCTATAAAGGAACTGGGAAAGTCATGGGAAGAAGTTCAATTGGAAGATGATCAGGAGTTGCTCGACCACCAGGAAGAGTAAGATGTGTTACTCCTGCTAATTACAGCTCTTCAGTAGTGGAAAGAAAATTAGTTTAATCTAAAGTCATTGGAAAGAGAAAACATATGAAACCGTACATCATTTTCAAGTAATAGGGCAAGAACTTGAATTCAAAATAATTTTCACATAAAAATCATTAATGATACTAGTACTCCAGTTAAACTAAAGCCATTAAATGAACACACCAATAATACATAATTGAGAAAAAATATACTTTAAATTCTCTACCTTTTCAGTGGTCCCTGAAACTGGAAATGATACGATCTTTGTACTCTCATTGGAGTAGCGAATATAGCAGAAATGAATTTAATCTTGGTCTCTCTTTAGCTCATTGATGACTAACTTAAAACATTCACAGCTCTTTACTTAAAATTATAAGCTTGAAAAATATTCATTTCAACCTGAGAGGATCAGCTCTTAGTCATTCTCCTTTTTAGTCACAGCTGTTCAGCTTTTTTCTCGCCTAGGATTTTGAGTTTGTATTACTTTAATAGTGAGGTAAAGTCCACAGTTGAAGTTTACATTTGCTAAATTTCCTTGGTGTGGAAAGATTCACACAGGGAATCCTCTAGACTAGAATTAAAAACATTACTTCCCATGAGGAAATAGTAGTAAGGACACAACCGTTTGCACACAGTGATGCCCGGGACCTGGCACGGATGGGCTGGGGCTCCCTCCTAGAGGAACGAGCTCACTGTTCGTGCCATGGGAGCTCCGGTGTGGCCGAGTGGCATGGGTCTTCAGAGGCGTGGTGGGGGCGGTGGTGATGTCTGAGCTTGCCTTGCAGAACGTGCCCCCATTCGGACTTGAGCGGCAGTCCCTTGTGTCCGCACCTCTGCCCTACTGGAACTTTTCTTGGTTTGGGAATGACAAGAAGTTGGAAATATTTTTTTAAATAAGTGCATGAAAATGGGGGGAAATGGTAAAGGGAGTCCTGTATGCTTGTTTTCTCTGTTTACCAGCAGATGTAACACTTGCCCTGTGTAAAGTGATCACTGGTTCGCTCGTGGGAGATACGCAGTTTGCCAACACCCTAGTCATCGTGCAGGAGCACACTCCCAGCTGCGCACCTCGCAGGACATGCACTCGCCGGTTGTGGCTGTTGAGAAAGTGTCACATCTCTTGATTTGTCTCCTTTACAGATAAACCTAGTTGTCTCAGGAAACAGCACTGGCTCAGTAATGAAATAGCAGCTCAGAAGGATGACAAACACGACAAAATGGAGCAGCACCTGTTTGCTATTTATGTTAATTTCATTGTGCTGCTTTGAATTTCAAAAGTTGCATCAGGAAGTCATAATATGCTGTGACAGCCTTTACCAGAATGTCAGACTTGAGAGAGCTTGGCAGTGTTTCCCAGGGCGGAGAAAGGAATACCAGGGCACTGTGGTACATTGTCTTAATGAAAAGGATCTCTGTGTTTTCTGTTTTAACCAGTGACTGGTCTGATTGGGAAGAGCACCCTGCCTGTGCTGTCTGTCTCTTTTGTGAAAAGCAAGCAGAAACAATTGAGAAACTGTATGTTCACATGGAGGTGAGACACTTCTGTTCGTTTTCATTTCCTTTTATTCTGGCAGGGGAAAGCTGATAAGCATTGCACCCTCCTTTGCTTACACTTTATTTTGTCACTCGTGATCTCATTGCTAAGAGTGCCTTAGGCAGGGCAGCAGAGACAGCCCGTGTCTGTCAAGGAGGACCAGAGAGGAGAGTAGTGTACACTGCATGACTGACCGGGTGAACTGGTAGTGTGGGATTACACAGACCACTGATGCTCATCCACCTTTGAGACGCTTATAAGGTCATTCTAGTTCAGAAGTTCGGATCTGTAGCCACGGGTGATAGTGCCCAAATCTGACAAGTCTGAGTCTTTTCCAGTGTTCCTTTTACTGATGACTGGAAGAACAGGAAGTGAACGTGTTGCCATTTACAAAGACCCTGGGGAATGAGGGAGAGAGTGGAGGATGGACGGTGCCTAAGGTGTGTTTCTAAAGCCTTTTTAAGTGCCAGCGTTTGGCCAAAAGAAATCTAAAGGCATTCCTAGTCCACGTTCCCTGTGTCCTTTCTATGTTACACTGAAGCACAAAGCTCGTAGTTCTAAACCTTTACTCATCCCAGTGTACTTGAGAGATGCGCAACCCCATACATCTGGTCCGCAGCTGTAAGCCTGGAGTGGGGAAGGCCAGCACCTAAAAAGCTATGACACTGTCCCAGTGTGGGGGCTGAGGGGTGAATATAATAGAAAAATATTTCTGGATCATCCTGATCTTCATTCCCCTCCTCTCCGTAGCTCGTCCTGTTAGGAGTGGATCAGACTGGGCTCTTTCACCCACCTTCACTCCTCTTCATTCAGAGACATTTGCTCTTAGGAAAGCAGAGAATCTGTTTCTCTGAAGCAATTACCACTAACATATGTGTATAGTTTCAGTGTTCTGAGTTCAAATTAAATTCATAATATCCTAATGTCTCTGAACTGAGAAGAACGTTAGTACCAGGAGCTGTGTAGGAATTACCCTACCAGTGTGTTTGATAGCTGTGTATAACCTCTCATCAGTCACTTTCCGTGATAATACAAGGCCGCCATGAATTCCTGACGATCCTGCCTAGGGCAGTGCTGTATAAATGCCTTCACAGTGATTCTGGTGGTCTTTATTTTCTGTGAGCTTGTAAGTGAAAACATTTATACAGACAGTTGAAGGAAGGGAGCAGACTCAAGTAAACCTGTGCATTGGTGAAAATGGAAAGCAAGTGTGGCTTATGAAGATAAATTTTCAAGTTTAAGCAGTGTATTTGACAGCATAAAATGAAAATCAGAAGGTGTAAAATTACCTGTCTACTGTGGAGCAAAGAACCTGTGTCCATAACTTCAGTCCAGCTGTGCAGCACAGCAGAGCTGCATCTTTCCTGTGCACCTCTATCAGACTGCGTAGTTCAGGCATAGTAAACTATAAAAGCTGTACCTGTAAGCTGCCCAGAGGCACAGCACTTGCCTGGCAAGCACAAGGTCATGTGTTCAATTCCCGGTACAAAAAAAACTCTTAAGTGATTGGCATGACTTATTTGAACTGTATGTTAAAAGCAGTTGAGTGTGGAAGGAAATAGAAGACTTCAGAAGCAGAAGATACTGAGCTCAGACGAGGTTGTGAAGTACTGAAATTCCTGTGAACAAGCTGTTTAGAACTTCAGCCTGCAAGATTAAAAAATTCATATGTTTACAAATGTATTTATTCCTTTTTTTTTTTTTAGGAGGCACATGAATTTGATCTCCCCAAAATAAAATCAGAACTTGGTACGTTTGATTCAGAAGTTGTTTCCATGACGTGGCATTTTCTTAATCAACTGTTCTGTAAATGACACCTGTGTCCAATAGCTATGATTAGGGTGGACACAGCCAAACTGTCCCTGCACAGGTGGTCCTCACAGAACTCTTTGGAGCAGTGGTTCTCGACCATTTGAACTGATGCATTCAAATACTTTTTTTACATAGTCCTCTGTTCCACTTATGTATATATGTGAGTACTTTAAATAAAATACAAGCTAATGTTAATGTCTGTCGTAAAGTGGAGGTGGTTAACATAGAATAGGTTCTTTTTTAGTCAGACTCAAGTTCATATTTCACCCTGGCACTTACAGCCTCTATGACATTGGGCCTAAGATCAGAAAGATACATAGGCGCCAGGCATGGTGGTGCACGCCTGTAATCCCAGCATCGGGAGGCTAAGGCAGGGAGATTGCTACACGTTTGAAGCCAGCCTAGGCTACATAATGAATTCAGGGACAGCTTGAACTATACAGCAAGAACCTGTCTCAAAAAATCAAAAAAAAAAAAAAACAAAAAAACCCATGAGTGAATAAACTTATGAAACACCTACACTGCTTGTCAGTAACTAACATTATTTATTTTAGATGTGCCCATTCTCAGCATTAGCACCATGGCAGTCAGGGGCCTTGGGAGACAAAGTACTGTTTCCCTAACAGATCTAAGATGATAATTCTTTAAAAGCTTACTTCTCACATTTCAGGTCAGTCGCTACTTTCTTAGCCTGTTGGATATATTGATTTGTTTTGGTGCTATTGCAGACAAGTGTGTACACATTGTGGTGTAATTAGCCTAGTCATCAAGAATATAGGATCTAGAACCAATACCCGATCTCTGTTCCTGGCTCTCCCGCGTACTAGCTCTAAAACCCTGGACAGTTCCCAAATATCTAATGTGAATATGATACTGATAATCATCTGATAGAGTCTTTAACGTTACATATATTAATTTGCATTTATCAGCTTTTCCGTTGTGGGACAAAATGTGCACACCATAAAGGAGAGGTTCAGTTTGGCTCAACCTTAAGGGGATTCAGTCCACAGTTAGCTGATTCCAAGGCAGATGCAACATAGTGGAATGTTGTGATGGAGCAGAGGTGTTTAGTTCATGGCAGCTAAGACCTGGAGCAGGAGAACAGTACTAAGGAGGGAGAGGAGAGGGGCCAGGTATGGCACCCAAGGTCATGCCTTCATGGCCCACCCAGACAGCCCCAGAATTGTGTTCCACCAGTTCCCTGGGGAGATCGCAAGCCAGTCAAGTTGACACAGTCAAGCTTAACCACCCACTCCTTGTGGACTTGATACTGAAACACATCTTAAACCATATTTAATCTCCAGATAAGCACAAAGGCCTCACACATGCTACACAAATATAATGCCATTGAACTACATCCCGAGGGTTTTGGGTTGGTATTAAGAATTGAACCCAAGACCTTTACACTAAGCTAGAATATCGGACACTTTAAAAAAAAAATTTATTATTTTGAGACAGAGTCTTCCTAAGTTGCTAAGTTGCCTAAGATGGGCTCAGACTTGTTGTCCTCCAGCCTCACCCTGCAAGAGTGCTGGGATTGCAGTTGTACACACCATGCCAGACTTCCAGCCCTTTGTGTTTTTATTTTGAGAAGGGCTCTGAGTTACCCAAGCTGCTCTCAAACTCGTGCTTTTCCACATTGAGTCTCCCCACTAGCTGGGATTATAGGTGTGCGCTGTTGTAATTTCCTAAAGGTGATGTTTACCTTAACCACTTGTCTAATGAATCTGTATACTGTCATTTTCAGAATTAAATTTCTATCAACAAGTAAAATTAGTCAATTTCATTCGAAGGCAAATTCACCAATGTAGATGTTATGGCTGCTGTGTGAGGTTCAATTCCAAAGCAGATTTAAGGGCTCACATGGAAGAAAGTAAACACACTTCCCTACTTCCTGAAAGAAAGATATGGGATCAACTGGAGTAAGTATCGCTGAAGTGGATATAAACGTCTATGCTGTCTCCTTTTTTCCCTTTTCAAAAATCTCTTTAAAAGCAAAACTTTTAAAATCTTATTTTGGGGCTGGGGATATAGCTCAGTGGCATAAGCGCCTGCCTGAAAGCACAAGGTCCTGAGTTTATTATTACTGCAAAAAAAGGTCCTGAGTTTATTAGTACCACAAACAAAAACCAAAAAAAACCTTGTTTTTAAAATAATAACCTCTTGGGGCTGGGGATATAGCTCAGTGGAATAAGCGCCTGCCTAGCAAGTGCAGGGTCCTGAGTTCGATCCCCAGTACTGCCAAAACAATAAATAAATAAATAAAATAAAATAATAACCTCTTAAAAGTGAAACCGAGTGTTTTCTTTCCTCATTGCTGAGATACAATACCCAAAAGCCATAAATTAAAGGAAGAAAGGCCTATTGTAGTTTACAGTTTGTAGAGGTTTCATTCCATAGTCAGCTGCTCCAAGGCAAGGCAGGGCAGAGGAGAAACAGTCCATGGCAAGGCAGGCAGAAAGCAGCCAGCCTCCCTTTCCCTTTTACGCCATCCCCACTATAAGCCTGTTTGATACTCATCTGCTCCATCTTGGGGCTGCGGGGGTACCTGGAAAGTGAACCCACAGCCTTGCATATGCTCAGCACGCGCTGTACACACACTGACATCCCCAGCCCCCTATCTGCTTGCTTACTTAACCGAGTTGCCCAGGCTAACCTCAGATTCTACCTCAGCCTCCCAAATAGCTGGGATTGTAGGTGCACCTAATTGTTGAATCATTTTTAAGGTTTGCTGGATTTTATGGATATAACCTAATTTTTTGATATCTGGGTTGTTTTTTTTGTTTTTCTATTATAAATAGTAATACAATGAATATCCACGTGTGTATATTTTACATAGTTAATCTATTTAGACATACTGTTTAAAATTACTAGGTAAAGATTGGCATATTGCTAGAGCTTTTGATATATGTTTTACATATTGGTACTTCAAAAACATTGAAGCAGTTGGTTGTCTTGTATGTACCTATCAAGGTGTCATCAGATTTCCATCTGTCTTTTGTTAGTCTTACCCTTTTGGGATGGTTCTCCTGTCACTTTTATTTTCCCACTGTACTGTGTATAGAACTCGGGACCTTCACACTGAACTACATCCCTGACCCTTCTTTATTATTTTGAGTCAGGACTTTACTAAGTCACTGGGCTCAAGTTTATGATCCTGCCTCAGCCTCCCAATATGCTTGGATTACCAGTGTGGACCACCACACCCAGCTTCACATCATTCTTGATAACCTCAGCTGAAGGACCCCTGAGAGGCTGTGCAGTTATAGCTTCCCAGAGACTGCTCTGTTCTCAGAGTATATGAAACCAGGCTACCCAGAACTCTAGCCGGAAACTCTAGTTCTCCTTCAGAAACAAGCCTCCTCAGACTTGTGAGAGCCAAGATACCTGGGTTGAACTGGTACGTAAATTGGGTTCAACTGTTCCTAAATTGTTCTTTTAGTGAAAGAGGTGAAGGAACCACTAATGGTTAATGGGTTATGAAACAAAACACAAGGGGAAACCCATTTGTTTTCTTCAAGTATTAGTATTAGCAGAATTTGTGTTTGGAAAAATAACTGTTTGGAACTTCGTTAACTTGGAGGGAAGAACTAGGACTTTCAAGTAAAAATGGAAGGGATGCCCTATTTAGCTTCCTATGAAGGAGATGCTATCTAACAACCAGAGCTCCCCAGAATTGGAGCAGGCAGCCTCTAAGGATAAGTGAGTTTCTTATCTCAGAAGACATTAAGCAGAGGCTGAATGGTCATCTAGCAAGACTAGAGCCCGTGAGGCCGGTATCAGATAGTAAAGGTCCCTGAGAATAAGTCAGAGGTTGTCTCCAATACAACTTTCAGAAAACTCTCCCAAATCAGGTAAGGAAACCTAGCAAAATTATGGTAGTACATCCATTCAGCTACTTACAAATGTTTTTGGACAGTTCATTAGTTTGGCTACTCAGTGTGTCTGCTTTATTTTCAGGTATTATTTTCCAACCTATGAAAATGACACTCTCTTGTGTACACTTTCTGACAGTGAAAGTGACCTGACAGCTCAGGAACATAATGAACATGTTCCCATCATCAGTGAAGACACATCTAAACTGCATGCTTTGAAACAAAGCAGTATTTTGAACCAGTTGCTACTACAAGAGTCCTTGAAAAACTAGAAGAAAGTAAAGAAGTGACTGTAGTGGTTTTCTGAGATAAACAGAGAACAGTTTAGAGTATCAGCAAAGGATTAGTTCTGAGTGAACAAAATTTGTGTAAAGAACCGCAAAAGAAAAGGAAAATGGTCAAAGATCTGGATCGTGCAAAAATTGAATACTGTTTTCATATAATCAAGAACCAGCCACTGGGCAAGGTGGTGCAGGCATGTAATCCCAATATTCAGAATGCTGAATCAGGAAGATCGCCAAAGTTCAAGACCAGTATGGGCTACATAGTGAGTTTGAGGCCAGTCTGAACTGCATAATGAGACCCTGTCTCAAAAAAAAAAAATCTGAAAAAGTAAATAAATAAAAGAAACTGGTTATATTTTCATTATTACTTTCTTCCTAGAGTTACCAAATGTTTTAGAAATGGACATTAAGATAATAAATGTCAGCTTTTCCTGCAGTCTCTATTTCACTAACAAGTGCTATTCCTATAAAACGTAACCATAATACACAGTCTTACCTAACAAAATTAACAGTAACACACTCGGGAGGCTAAGGCAGGAGGATCATTGCAAGTTCGGGCCAGCCTGAAATGTATAGTGAGACCCTGCCTCAAAAAGACCAAAAAAAAGGAAAAACCAAAACCAAAATTAACAGTAAGTTGCTAGTACTACGTCTAGTATTACTATTAGCTAGCATTAGTCTTTCTCAGTTGTCTCAAAAATATCTTTTTGTAATTATCCATAATGGGGCAAATATTGTTTGTGAGGACAATTCATCTGTTTTGTAGATTTCTACCAAAAATGTATAGCCTGGGTATAATGAAGAAATACCAGTCAAACCCAAGTTGAGGGACAGTCTACAAAATAATTTGCCTTTACTCTTCTGAACTGTGAAGGTCATAAAAATGAAGACTGGAGTCTGTTCCAAATTAAAGAGGGCTAGACAAAGCACAGTGGATAGATTGGCTGCTAGACCAGGGGAGAAGTATTTTCCTTCTGCTGGGACAGAAGCGGATGAGGCTGGGGTCCTAACTCCGTGGCAGAGCAGTTGCCTGGCACTCCCAAGGCTTTGGGTTTGACTCGGCCCTGAAGAAAAGGACAAAGTGGAAGAGCTGAGAAAATTTGAATAACGTCTGTGGGAAATACTGTGGTGTTGGTATCATGCTGTGGTTATGTATGAGAACATCCTTGTTTTTAGGAAATGTATACTGAAGTGTTTAGGCTAAAGAAAGTGTTCACTGCTTACTCCAAAGACTAATCTGGATATACAGAGTGATAAGAGTAAACATGGTAAGACATTAATGAGCGAAGGGTGTGTGGGAATTCTTGGTAATATGGCAGCTTTTTTGTAAGTCAGGAAAAGATTTTCCAAATGAAAAGACTTTCAGAATGCCTTTTTATAGTTGGTTGAATTAGGTCCCAGGTGAGATCTGTAGATTGCTTTTAGCTGTTGTGGTCCTTAAAGATCTCATAATCTACAGCACTTCATGTGCCCTTGTATTTTAAATGCCGTACAGTTGTTAAGGAAATGATCGGTTCTCACCCTCTGAATTTTGATGATTGTATCCTCCTTATATCATTTAACATGTTCCTGCTTTACCAGTTTTTCCGGCAAAAACTGGTAAATTTAGAAGCTTCATTAAATGTGGATTCAATTTTTTTTTTTTTTTTGCCACCAGGCATGGTGGTATATACCTTTGATCCCAGCACTCAGGAGGCTGTGGAAGGAGGATCACAAGTTCAGGGTCAGCCTAGGGTACACAGTGAGTTCACCGCCAGCCTGTACTCCATAATGAAACTGTCCCCCAGAAATTTTTTTGCAAAAATACTTTTGTGTGATTCCTGTTGTGCTGCATCAGAGACATAACATCAGACACACTGCTTTTGGAGTTGATAAAATTGTTCAGTGCATTTGGGTACAGAGACATGCAGCGGTAGTCCAGATGCTCAAGGTTGGAGCACGTGGATTAAGCCCAAGAGTTGGAAGCCAGCCTGGGCAATATAGAAAGACTCCATCTCAAAAATGCTCATTGCATCAGCTATTGTCATTCAGCTCCATCATTGTAAAAATTGGTAATTATTGCCTAATTTGTTATTTTTTAAAGGATATAAAATGATAATTTTTGTAATTCTTTCCTTACAGGTTTTTTATACAGCATATATGCTACAGAGCACAGTCAGAAATTTCAGGTTCTGATTTTCAGTTTTTAATGCCAGCCTGTATAATCAGTTTGTTAGCACTAACCTTGGAATCACATGGCCTCTTCCCAGATTCAGAAGTCACTTTATCCCTCCAGGTGTTCCTAGGTGGACCAGATTTATAAATCGCATCGGCTTTGACTATGGCTTTAGATTTTCAGGTCTCCAGCTCCGCAGACACCCGTGAAAAGCTTTTCTTGAAAACCAACCAAGAAATGAGTGCCTTTATTATAATAAATGCCTAACTAAATGGCAGGTTAAATTGTTTTAAAGCTAAAGGTTTAAAAAGCAGTTAGTCTTGTATTTAAAACAGTCTCTAACAATCAGATTTGTTCAGGGAATCAAGGAATATCTGGAGTGTCTTCCCCATTGTTCCTTCCTTAGTCTAATGACAGGAGCAGTAGAATGTAATGAAGTAAACCAAGAATAACAAGCTGGAGAAAGGCTTTTGAGAGAAAGTCCAGGGCTTACAGAAGAATGAGATACTAAAGGAAAGTGAAGGTGAAGGACCAACCAGTCAAAGAGAAAAGATGATGTGCTTGGGGCTTAACTCCTATAAGAGGTTGTTATTTTGAGTGGGTAGATGTTCAGGGCTTTCTTTTAGGGCAGAAAAAGCAAATTGGACCAAATGTAACCTAAGAAGAATAGAAGTAAGTTCTCAGCAGAAGTTTCCTTACTCTCCCAGAGAGATTGAGACTACAGGCCATACTGGCAAAGTACTCTGAGACTCCTCAGTGAGAACCACAATTTACATCTCCTTACAGGCTGGGACGGAGACACCAAGTGTTCTTTGACAGTCTGGGTAATCTGACAGGGAACAATTCAAAAGAAAGTAAACTGCTCAAGGAATTACTCAGTATCCAGATGTCACTCAAATCATAGCAGCAGCAGTGCTGCTTGTACCCCAAGAAATATGCCTGAAAAATGTTTAGAATTAAGACTCAAAATGAAGATGTAAGTAAAATATAATAAAAGATAGTCAGGATGGGGCTAAGTGAGATCTAAGGCTGGATTAGCTGTCTGTCCAATCAAAAGGCATTGCAGTTAGGGTTACCTAACTCAGACAAGTGGAGCTATCTGTAAATTTTTTGAACAGTGCTTGGTTTTGTTCACACCAAAACCTAGTGATATCTTTGATAATGAAAGGACCCATTAGACAAGATCTAGAACAAAATGTTAGACAATGCATGCCTGGGCCTGAAAAGAGAAAAATTAATCCTACAAGTAGCATCTGGCCTGTGCATATTAAGGAAGGAAAGGAATCAACTCTGAAAGCTATCCTGTGACAAACAAGCCATTCCTTCATAGAAAGTGTGGAGGGAAGTGTAGCACTGCAGCATATCCACTAGGCTAAAAGAAGGAAAAGAGGACATGTAGACCAAAGCGAGCGAGAGTGGCGTGCTGAGGAACCTGGGTAGAGGCAGCTGCCCTCACCATGTTCGAATGCAGGCAGTCTAGCCTGTGTGCCACCAGTGCTATTCATTCTCCAATGATGATGCATAATGAAAAAGGTTATATGTGAGTGCCTAGAATAAAGACTACACTTTCCAGCCTCTCTCTCAGTTTACGGACGGGGATCACATTGAGGCAGCACTGAGCAGGCTTTTGAACTCATCAATTGGCTTTGTATATTAAAAGTCTGTCCCAGGCCTAAGTGTTTGCCTAAAGAGCCAGCAGCTGGCACAAGGAAACAACTCTCCATGCTAATGGTCATTGTAGTGGCCCATGACACTGATGTCTCTAAGGGCAAAATAACACTGCAACTGAGGGCACTAAATCTCACTCAGAATTCCAGGGCAATAACTGCCAACCTTAGAGATAAACACATCTCTCATTAAGCAAGGGTTTACTTCTTAGAATGTCTTTGTTCCATTTTCACAAGGCCTTGTGCACTTTTGTGCCTTTTGGCTCAGCTACTCCCTGCACGTCCCCTGATACGATATACCCAATAAATAATGGCCAACTCAGAGAAGTCAGAGTCTCAGCCACAAGAGCTCTGACCTTCCCGGACCCCCGTATACCATCTTACTTTTGTCTGTTGTCTTTTATCCTTTGCCATACACTCACACAGAGACTGGGAGACTGGTCAGCTCCCAATAGTTCAGAACATTCAGGTATCTAAATTATAGCAAATGCGGTATAAGCAGGAAGCCTATGACTGCTTCAAAGAGTCTTCCTTACAGTACAGGACAGAAGTGCCCTGTGCCTTTGTCTTCATCCCATCCTACCTCTTGCTTCCTAGCTGGAGATGTCCCCACAGGAGACAGTGAGATGAAAGCCATGCATGGTGTGGCAACAAACCTTGAAGCAGGAAGACAGCTCTGGCCTGGAATGGTGACCTAGACACTGAGAAAGAAAAAGTTCACCCTCCCACTGTTACTGGGTTTTCCCTTATTCATAGCTTAATGTAATGCTGCAGATTCAAGTTTCACAAAGAATCTACTGTGAATGTTTTCTAGCTGAAACAAATGAGAGAATGAAAGGAAAATTACCCTTTGAAATCACACTTCCCAAGCTGAAGTGTCTTTATCCATTTTGTGCTGCTATAACAAAGTCTGAGTAGTTTATAATAAACACATTTATTTGGCTCATGCTCTGGAATTCAAGATTGAGAAGCCACATGTGGCACTTGTTTGCTACTTGTAACATGGTGGAAAATGCTTCACATGATGTGAAAGACAAGGCCAAACTCATCCTTCTGTCAAGAACCCATTCCCAGGAGAAGCACTTCTGTAACTCCCTTCCATAATAACAGCGTTAATGCATTCATGAGGATGTGAAGGTCTCATTACTCAACTTGCATCGTGGGTTGTTTTGAACTTAGGAATTTGGGGGAATCCATTCAAGTCATAGCGCTAAGCAATTCCATAATGGAAGGCAGTGGTCTTTCAGAAAGGAAATTACTCAAGGAATTACTGAATGGGTTTCCATATGTCACTCCAATTCAAGTGCCACTTGTACCTAGCAGAAGCACCCCTAAAATTTTTTAGACTTAAGATTCAAAACGACAGTGAGGCAAATAAAGCATAAGAGAAGAGACAGTACAGACCACACCAGCGACTCTAGCAAGCTTCTGGGCCGGGGCTGCATCCTTGATCCCTGTTGTGCTGCACTTTCCTTCTTGACTGAGAAATTGCTCAATTCTCCTGCCCCTGATCCCACAGCCAGCCAGTGTGGATGCCCATCTCTGGTCGGCACACTGCTGTAATAAATGCCCTTGTGTAATTACAGATTACTCTCCTGTTCCTCGAGAGAACCCTAATATGAGGATGCGCTAATGAAAATGGGAACAACTGCACTCAGATTGCCGCCCTCCTGCAAAGGAGACGGTTGGCTTTGAGCTTAATGTTCAAGCACACTGAGCAAAGAACAAAAGTGAGCAGGACTGGAAGGAACAAGCCTCCTTTCCCAGGATCTTGTTTCCATGAGAAAGGGAAGTAAGTCGGTTTCTCTCTCCTGGAAGGGAGATGGATAAATTCTCTGACTGGAAATTGAGAAACCATGAACTAGGCATCTGTGCCTCAGCTTCTTCCTTGTTCTCTCGGGTCTGCCTGCCTGCGGGGTGAACATACCCTTTTCTGCTCCTCCATTCTGCAAACGTCAAAGCTGCAGGCTCTGTCCCATGCGGTTGAAGGCCACAAGTTGCCCAGCACTATCTGTGACTGTCCGAAAGTCTGCTTTACCAATAAGTTCATTTGCCCACTGTGGTGAGCCATTTTCTCCAGTCTCATCTTCATTAGCAATGAAGGTAATATTTCATCTCCCTCTGTTAGCCCTCCCAGAAGGTATCCAGCCTCTCAAGGAAGGAGGGTATGGCCAAGATTACTAGGAAATCGCTGCTTGCATGTTACCACTAAATATGCTAAGTGCAGTCAGTCAAGAGGTAAAATAGGTTTCACTCCCTGTGACATAAGATTAGGTAGTAAAGGCAGAGAATTGGTGG
Organism: Dinomys branickii; assembly: GCA_004027595.1. Lineage (NCBI taxonomy): Eukaryota > Metazoa > Chordata > Mammalia > Rodentia > Dinomyidae > Dinomys > Dinomys branickii. The sequence continues at coordinate 34,701 of PVLD010006790.1, read as the reverse complement.
CCAGGATATCACTACTGAGCTAGTTGGATGCATACAGAACCAGAGTCTTACAATGAGTTCCACTAGAAGTGGGCCTTGTGACAAAAATTAGAGCATAGTTATTCACTTAGGAGGTAAAATAGGAAGAAACTAAGGAACACAAAATAATGTACACTAATGAGGTTACTGTTGGGAGAACGAGGGCTCAATCCGCTGTCATCCAGGAGACTGCACAGAACACTTTTAGAGCTGCCTGCCTTGCTCCCTCCCACTACTAAAACGCCGAGCTATGTATTCATCCAAGTTTTGCTCGTCATGGGTTGAGGGCTATTCTCAGAAGTATTAATTCCCTCTGCCTCCACCCTGCTTGCTGTAGCATCATCTGGACCCTCGAGAGGGCCCTCTGTTAAATACTGCAGAAGCTGTAATGCAAAAATGATAAACATGGGCAGGGACAACACTGCTACACTTCTAGATGCTGTGTGGCCCAAGAGTCTCGTGACTCACATTTTCGTCATATATGACCTCACCTGACACTCAATATTGTGAGGTACCTGGGCAGGAAATTTTATTCTTATCAGGGTAAAAAGGGTGACAAAACCAAAGAGAGGTGGGGCAGGGGTGGAAATAATCCAACAAATAATACATGGGGATTTAAAATAAGACAAAGCTGAGCCCTGAACTTTTTAAATGAATGGACGAAAAGTAATTTTTTTGAACAGATGAAGAACTTGAAATCAGATTAGAAATGAATTTTTAATATAAGCACTTTGTTGAATCAATACACAGAATTAGCACACCCAGCCTACTTCTACCACTGCATCAAATTGCAGCTATTGTTTGCTTAGTCTGCAAAAATAGCCACCTAATATCCTGGAAGCATAATATCGACTCTTTCAACAGCTTTAGATGATGGATAACTGGAAGATTAAACCAGGGGCAGCAGCCGCACTCTTATGCCTATAATTGATATTTTGAAAAGCTAAAACATGTTCAATTCCTGATCATGGCGGTGTGCTAGATTGAATGGCATAGCAAGCCTGTTAATTCAAACTGAAAATATTGCACAAAATAGTTTCACACTGTTCTAAGACTCAAGTGAGGCTGTTTCCTTTTGGCTTATAAAATTATAAAATGAGGTTATTCTCAACTTGGGTACAGGGTGAGCAGTGAATCAAACTAAAAACTACAGATTGTGATTTTGATGGTTTATTTGGAAAGTATTAGAAAAACAATAATATGCTATGATAAATTTTAAAAATAAGTTTGCAATTTGAAAGGAGAAGTGCCTATTGTTGCTGAGACAAAATACCTGTCACCCAAAATTAAGAAAAGCAAGGTTTATAAGGCAGGGTGGTGTGGCAAAGGGCAACAGTTCGTGGCAACAGAAGATACCAAAGACAACCAGAGCAAAAGGGGAGAGGAAAGTACCTTTTCCTCCCTTATATTGATGCAGGCTACACACCCTAGAGCAGGTGTAGCACTCATACCCCCAACCCCCAACGCTAGACAATGAACCAATCACATACTCTAGATTCAGCTCCTCCACAAAGCCCACATGGCTTTGGGCAGCAGGCATCTAGACAAGGAGAAAGAAAAAGTAAAAGACAAAAATATTAACCTCTTCACTGTCACCACAACCCACTCTGCTACCTATATCATTGCTACAAAGAAAGTCTGAAGGTTGGCCCTTGAGACCCCCTCACAGTGAGCAAAATGGCCTTTCCCATAACTCATCACCAAGTCTCATCAAATTTTGCCAACAAAATTCCTCCATCTCTACCACCACACTGGCCTGAGCTACTGTAATAGTTTCCTAACAGGCCTTCCTTCTCTGGCCCCTCCAGTCTGTCCTCATAGGAGCTACAGTGATTTTTTATGAGTACTTTCAGGAACTTGCTTGGTTATTTACCTAGTATCCACTAATCTTTTCTTCCTTACAATTTCCAAATTCTCTAGGGAAACAATGCCCCTAGTTAAGTGGTAACCATGCCATTTGGTTAGATGCCACCAGTAGGTGGCAGTGCCTTAACCATATGCATATTGTCAGGCCCAAGGGTCTCTTCCATCCTTGTCAGGGGAGTGCAAGCCTGTCTCCTGTCATACAACACAACCATGCCATTTGGGATTTCCCCCAACCCTAGCACCGAGAAGAGAGCAGACCTAGTTGGAATCACAACTTCCCCTTCACTGCAGAGATTGACTTAGGGATAGGCTGTTACTAAACATCAGCTAAAAATGCACAAGACCCTCAACACTGGCTGGTCCAGAGTGATCCAATCAAGAGGGAAGCTGGGCTTTTAAAATTACTTGGAGAAGCCAGAAGTGCCCTTTCCTTATGAAACAAGAAACATGTATCTTGGTAACAAAACCATGTTGCAACATTCAGTGAAAATAGCAAAGACTTTAAGAATCCCTGAAAGAGAAGCCAGATCCTCCACCTAAAGGCAATCCTCTGGATTTTTTGGTTACTCAGGCCAATAAATCCCCTTTATTGTTTAGACAAAGTCTTTAAATAGGGTTTCTAATACGGGCAGTAAAAGCTTCCCAGCAAACAAACAATCGACTCTAAACTCTGTACATGGCCACAGGTGTCCAGCTTTGTCTTGTGACATTTTCCTGAATGCCTATTCTCCCCAGGCACCCATTTCTTAAATATGAAACCTCCCTTTCCCATGCCTCAGTTTTTATTTGCACATTTGACTGTATATTTTTGCCCCTGCTGTCATGAATCCTGCCCAGCTCCTTCCTTCAGGACTGAGGCACTCTTTCTTCAAGTAGCCCAGAGGTGGGTGGATAATGGCCCACAGCTCGGTCCCATTCTGTGTCCTTGCCTGAAAGGATCATGGAAACTTGGGAAGAAATGGTCAACAGAAGAAGGAAGTGATGCACAGAGAAAGCGATCAGAATTTCACATGGATTTGGCAGCGCAGAGGTCAGTAGGTATTTTAGCAGGAGGAGTTTATGGAGAGAGGCAAGGTCCAAGCTGCAGGGAGATGGAGGCCACAGAAAAGGCAACAAGGCCAGGAGTCGTGGCACACATGTGCAATATCAGCACTCAGGAGGCTGAGGCAGGAGAATCACTGCAAGTTCGAGGCCAGCCTGCGCTACATAGTAAACTCAAACCCAGCCTAAACTACACAGAAAGACCTTGTCTCAAAAAAAAGCAACAAGGACTTGCTGGACCTCACCTTGAAGGAAGCCTAGGAATTTGGACATGGAAAGACCAGCTAGGCGAGGAAAATGATATGCACAAAAGAGTCAGGCTTGGGGAAGTCCTCCAGTTTGACTGAAGCTATAGAGATGCCTGGAGAAAATAGTGTTGTCCAGGAAAGTCTACACTGACTGATAGCCTGTGAGATTACGTGTGTGCTGTCACACAAGGCCTGCTGTCTAATGGGAATCAGACCTTTTCCCCAGAGTGAATGGGACCATTCACGCCAGATTCTGTGAGTTCCACTAGGCCAGTTTAACACTTAAATCAATTTCCTATCCTAAAACTTTGTTTCTGATACATTTTCTTTTTACTAATACAACATTCAAAACTTTAATTTTGTTTATATAAATTTTGCAGGAAGGCTTGAGTATACCTGTTAAACTATGTCCATTATAAGCCAGGGTGAGTGTTCTTCTGTGGCCATTGTTTTTATCAAATCAATTTCAGTTAAACTCTCAGGACAATTTGATCTTTGTTTTTAAATCTCTAACCATTTCTTCAGTATGAAATTTTAACCATCATCGCTTTTCTTTTTAGGAGATTATTATTTCTAATAAAATTTCTTGTGACTAAGGAAAAAAATTCCTCATGAATATCCACTTATGAGTATCCTGCAGTTAAGTCCGTGTCCTGTTCAGGTGTGCCAGGAAGTGACAGGCCACAGGACAGCTGGGCGGCGGTGCGGTGATGGATAAACACAAACTTAGCAGCTCCTCTTCTTACTGAAGTTCTGAGGCAACAATGAAAGAGTCCTTTCTGTTTCTCCAAGTCCCTACCTCACCCTCAATACGTGACTTAAGCTGTGGAGTGAGCTTAATTTATAGGGTATCGGTCCTCTCTGCCCATACTTTTCCTTGGAAAGTGACATAATGATAATTTTAAAACTCCCTTGAAACCAAGGGCGATCCGCCATGTCCTCAAGATGCTTTGGCTAGTGAAATGCCCTTTGTCGCCAGCACATTATCCCTAGACACTGCAATAACCTGCGTCATTCAAACAAGCTATCATGTCGTACACACCATCATCATGGGCTTATGAAGAGGTTGACCTCTGTAGAATTCCTTTCTTTTGAAGATTTGGAGTCAACAAAAATGGCAAATTTATATGGATCAAAGGTGATTGATTTGAAAAGTGACAGAGGTAAAAATTAGCGGTAGCACGTAGCATGCTATGATGAAGACTGTCTTCGGGTTAGGCTGCATTAGAAACCTGCCTGTGTAGGCGGCAGATCTGATATCAGTGTCTGCAGTGTCCACCAGTCTGAACGCATGTGACAGAGTGAGGTGGGCGAGGCAGGTGCTGCAGTGACCGGAGAGGGCTCCCTGTCAGCGGGAGTATGTTCCCTCAGCAGCCCTGCCAAGACAGCAGAAACCCAGGTCCAGATGGTCTCAAAAGAAGTCAGAAATCTGGATGTTTTTATGTGAAATTTCCTGACTTTGAATTCCTCAGGACTAACTCCAGTTTGATATTTGTCATATGATAGAATAAAAATTCAAATAGTCAGTAATTTAATAAATTCAAATTGTCAGTAATAAATAAAAATTAAAATTCAAGAATTCTGTGAAAGATAGACCAACCTTTTATTTGTGTGTGGTCCTGGGGATGCAACCCAAGGCCTTCACACTGAGCTACTGTCCCAGCCCTTTATATAATTTTCATGTTTTATTCTGAGTCAGGGCCTCACTAAGTAGTTACATTGTCCTGGCTGAACTTGAAGTTGTGATCCTCCTGCTTCAGTCTCCTGGAGTACTGGGCTTGCAGGTGTTCACCACCATGTCCATCTTGGACCAGCATTCTTAAAAGTGAAGGTGTGGATACACCAAGAGGCGTCTTCTAAAGTTTTTGTTTGTGCACTCTAGTGGACTGACAACTGGTGATCAACTTATAACCCCCAGCTGAACTGAGTAAGCGTGGTGCTAGGTTTGGAAGGCCCACCTAAGGATTGTTGCCAGCAGCATATGAGGTAGAACTGGAGAAAAAGAAGAAAGGCTGTTGGGAGCTGAGAGAGGCTGTTGGAGCTGGTGGAAGCTGTAAGGAGCTGTTGGTTCAGCTTATCATGCTGGCTTTCCTGATGAACCTGGCTCTTTTCATCCTCTGAGGAGCTTGGGACCTTGCTGGCACTGAAAGTAGCTTTAGTTCACTTTGGGGGAGGTCTGGTCCTCACTCTGAGCATCGCTTCCTGGCTCTGGAGGGGAAGAAGGTGCACAGCTCGGTATCCTGAACAAGCTTGCTGCATTGGCTTCCCTGATAGGAACTTTGCCATCTTGATCATTAGAGGAGCTTTGGTCCTCACTGTTGCTGAGGGTGGCTATGGTTCCTTTCAGGGGAGCTCTGGTTCTTCTGAGTGTCACTTCCTGGTTGCAGTGTAGATCCCTCAGCCTGCTAGCACAGATCCTTCATCCTGCTGGCACAGACTTCCTAGATTCCACCACTGACCTTTGGGCCTTTGCAGCACAGATCCATGAAACAGGCCTGCATTAGATACTGTTATGGACTTTGGGCCTCCAGTTGGACTCATGGGAGGCCCTTAGCTGGATTCTTTGATCTTAGTATGTGGACAGATTTCCTGCTCTCTTTTGTATATCATTCTTTGGGTAACTATTGTAAATAATCTTAAAAATACGTGTCCTGTATTATATTATTCCCCTTGCAAAAATATCCCCCAAACCAACATATGCACATTTGTAAAATACATAGCCGATTAGATTAATAATATCTACACATTAAATTGTAATATATAAAGAGCAGATATACAGTTCTCTTTTAGTATCCGGGAGAGCGAGAGCTTTGTTTCAGGACCCCTTAAATTTACCAAAATCCATGTAGGTGACATTTGCCTATTACCTACACATATCCTCCCATATACTGTAAATCATGTCTAGATTACTCATAATAATACAAAGTTAAAGTTGTGCAAGTAGTTACTACACTGAGTTGTCTGGAGAATAATGACAAGCCAAAATGCCTGTACATGTTCAGTACAGATGCAGGTTATTATTTCCAAATATTCTGCATCCTTGGTTGGTTGAGTCCAAGGATCGAGAATACATATCTGGAGGACCTCATGTAATTTGGGAAGAGAATGAGAAAGCACTCAGAAAACCTACTTGGAAATGTTTTACAGACAAAGGTGTAGAATTCAAAAAGCTCGGACAACTTTGGATAGAAACTAACCCCACAAGAGAGCATGGAGCAGTGCTTCTCAGACTTTGATGGGCTTCAAACATGTCTTTCAAACAGACGCTCCTAGACTTTACATCTTGGTATTCTGCTGAGGTCAGGAGAAAGGTGGGAAACTTGCCTTTTTAACTTGTGCCTCAACTGGTTTTGAGTCAAAACGCTCATAGACTAGACTTAATCCATACAGGTATTTTGTTATGAGTGCAGGCTCTTGAGTCACAGGGTTTTGTTCATATCTTGGCTCTGATACTTACTTTCACCAGCCAGTGGACCTGGAGAAAGTTAACTGAAACTTCTCAAAGCCTCAATTTTCTATTCTATGGAATGGGATAATAATAATGTTTAGTTCATACACTTGTGAAAAGTGCATAGGAAAGGGTGAATAAGTGTTCATTTTTGGTTAATGCAGGAGATACCTGGAGTATTCCCAGGGCAATGTGAGCCTGGTCGTGTTGGCGGTGTTCTAAAGGGCTTTTGAGCGTGGCTCTCTCTTTTATCACAGCCTTCTTTTTTTTCTTTTTCAATTCTTTTCCTCTTCAAAGCTGCCCTTGATATTCTTTTTAACTCAAATTTATCTATGTAAAAACATTCGTGGATATGAATGCTCATCATGCTAATCTCTCTAATTATGAATATCTTTGAAGATTCCTCTTAATAAAAAAAAGTTTTAAAGAGTAAGTTCACTTCGCACAAACAGTTCCAAATATTTCCTCCCTATGGATCACTCTGATATCACATGAAATCTACATCTGGGCAATGAATTTCAGGAATCACATCTTTAGCTCCAAGCCTATAGTGTGTGAGGGTTGCTGGCCACAGCAATATGAAGGTATGAGCCTTATGAGTGGCCCTGCCATGAAACACATCAGCATGTCATCAACATGCCACCACATACCACAGCGGTTTGCCAGCTCTACTAGAGCTGGTGTTTCTGAGCTGACCACAATCTCACTGGTAGGATGGCCTGGTCCTGGGGCCAAATTCCTAGTGTCAATCAGGCATCCCCACAATGAAAGCAGATGATAAGAAGGTAGAAAGATGAGCACTCATTTGTACTGAAAGCTCACACCTAACTTCCACAGCTCAATGGCAAAATCTTTATAAAAAGGTACTGAGTTGGGAAACATAATTTAAAAATCACCAATAAAATGAACAGACATCAGCAATCACTGTAGCTTGTGTGTAGGTAGTGATATTCTAGTCTTGACTAGATGTTTGAGAGTCTCATTATGCTGAATTCCCAATACAAACAACCTAACGGTATTTATTAATGAGGGTTGAGACCATGCTGCTGTAACAAAAAGACCCAAGGACATCTGGCTTAACCAGGAGTCTATCCCATCACAGTCCTGGTGGTCCAGGGTAGTAGGGCTGCATGGCCATCACTGCATAAGACTTCTTTCCCTAGAGGAAGAGGTGAAAGTGACACAGAAGCACATGAGTGTACAGAGTACTTCCATTCATGTTTCACTGGACAGAAATGAGTCACGAAATTACACTTAACCAGAAGATATACTGGGACATGCTGTCCCCAGATGGATGGCCATGTAGCCAACCCAAACTCAGAGGTCCTATCATAAAGAGAAAATGGATATTAGTGATCACAATAATATAATCATGTACTGCAAACACGAATTTATGAAACTTTTTTAAATTAAAAGGAAAAAATCTGGAGAAAAGGAAATTTAAAAATAATTGTACCAAGCTGGGTGTAGTGGTGCATGCCTGTAATCTCAGTGTTTGGGCGGCCGAGGCAGGAGGATTGCTGCTAGTTTGTGATCAGCCTAGGCTATAAAGTGTGTTAAAGGCCATCCTGAACTACATAGTGAGACCCCGTCTCAAAAAGACAAAAAAAAAAAAAAAATTGTACCTAGGAAATTTACTCTTATTGTAGCCAAATATTATGTTAACATAAATGTCAATAACATCACCTAGGCATGATATAATAATGTTGATGGTAACCTCACACTGAAGTGATGGATGAGATAGATGTTGTTATTCCCATTTGACAGATAAGAAAACAAGCTCAGGAAAGTTAAGTAACTCAATCAAAGTTAAAAGACAGTGGAATTCGATCTATGCCCTGGTCTTTCTACATCCAGCAACTCCTTAAAAATAACCATAAGAACGTAATGATAGCAGGGAAAGGAAGGAAGGAAGGAAGGAAGGAAGGAAGGAAGGAAGGAAGGAAGGAAGGAAGGAAAGAAGGAAGGAAGGAAGGAAGGAAGGAGAGAGAAAGAAAAAGAAAGAAAGAAAGAAAGAAAGAAAGAAAGAAAGAAAGAAAGAAAGAAAGAAAGAAAGAAAGAAAGAAAGAAAGAGAGAGAGAGAAAAGAAGAGAGAAAAAGAAAAGGGAGGGAAGGGAGGGGAGAGAGGAGTGGAGGAAAGGAGAAAGGAGAGGAGAGGAGAGGAGGGAGGAGAAAGAGCTGGGTGTGGTGACAGATGCTTGTAATCCCAGCACTTGAGAGGCTGCTGAGGCAGGAGGATCACTATGAGTTCAAGGCCAGCCTGGGCTAGATATTGAGCCTGAACTACATAGTGAGACTCTGTGTCAGAAAAACGAAAAAAAAAAGATTGGTCTTACAGTTCATAAGAAATCTCCAGGGTCCGAAATAACCAGAACAATCTTTTAAAAGAGCGAAGTTGGAATAAATTCAAAGAATATCACAAAGCTACAGTAATGAAAGCACCGTACTATTGACATACAGACCTCTGGACCAGTGGAATAGCATAAAAAGCCCAGAAACAAAATAGTTTGCATCACATAGGAGATACTTAATGCATTAATCATCACCATCAGCCAGATGTGGTGGCGCACACCTGTAATCCCAGCACTCGGGAGGCTGAGACAGGAGGATCGTTGCCAGTTCAAGACCAACCTAGACTACAAAGTGAGCTCGAGGCCAGTCTCAACTGCACAGCAAGACCCTGTCTGAAAAAGACAAAAAAAATCACCATCATCTTCATCATCATTAAGCCTAAATATATATAGTAGTTTTTTCCCTGCCTTACTTTTCAAATACTACATGCTGATATCAATCATTTAGTTTAGGTCCATTTCTGTCTTTCTTTAAAGGCTTTACATTTTGCAAGATAGGCATACAAAGATGGGTGTAGGTAGATATAAAGTGAGGGAGAATTGGTTTCAATTTGATTAGGTCTCAAGGGCTCAAAACCTGGTCGACCTTTAGGGCTTTGAGTAGAAATGATGGGGCCCCTATAACCATCTGATTTTTGACAAAGAGTCCAAAAACATACACTGGAGAAAAGACAGCCTCTTTAACAAATGCTGGCGAGGACGTGGGGGAAACAAACTCTTCTATACTGTTGATGGGAATGTAAACTAGTAAGTACTATGGAAATCAGCATGGAATTTTGCATGCTTATTTCTGGTCATCTGGACAACTAATTTGAAGACAATATGTAATGTAACAACCGTTGGTGAATTCCTACTATCTTGTCTAGTGAAACTTTGTATTGTTTCTATTTTTTTTAATTCTCTGTAATAGTTTGATTATCTTGCATTCTTATATCTAGTAATCTGGGCAAATTTGTTGAAGATAACAATATGTAATATAATAACCACTGTTAATTCCTATAATTTTGTTTTTAAACCGTGTATCATTTTTATTGTTTTACCTTTGTCTTATTTTTGCCTATGTTGTTATTATTTTGCTATTGTTCTTTTTTTATTCTTTTAAAATAAAAAAGTACATAAATAGAAATTACATTTGGCCCAACTATATCTCAGTCTCCTGGGTATATTCCAGAAAGAGTTAAAGACATCATGTTGGAGTGATATATGCACACCCATGTGTATAGTAACACAATTCACAATAGTTAAACTCTTGAAACAGCCTGGTTGCCTGGTTAGCAGGTGAGTGGATAAAGAAAATGGAATATGTATACGGTGGGATGTTTTCAGCTATGAACAAGAATAAAATGTTATTTGCAGGAAAATGGATGGAACTTGAGACCACAGTGCTAAGTGGAGTAAGTTAGACACAGGAAGTTAAATATCACATGGTTTGCCTGATATGAAAAAAACCAAAATATAAATAAATAAATAAGCAAATGACTATAATAAAGGAGAGATAGTAGGAAACAAGAAGACAGACTCTTGGAGTTGGGGAAGAGAACTGGGGTAAGGGAGTGGTTGGGGGAGAAGATTTGGAAATTGTCAAGGTACATTACATGCATGTGCCAATTCCCCCAAACAAACATTACTATTCTACATTGCAAACATACACTAATAGTTTTTTAAAGAAAAGAAATAAGAGGGCTTAACCTTGTGCTTCTCTTATGAGTTGGCTGGGCAGACAGTAGCAGTCAGCAAGTCCACAGGCAAAGCCATGGCTCCCTAAAGCCTGTTATGGACTCCACGCTTTTGTTGATGACTTACAGTCTCAGAGCTTGACAGTCCCAAAGTGGTTTGTACTCTCAAAGGTCACATTGTTAGGTAAAATTTCAACTTCTGCATGGAGAATGAAACAGTCAAATAAAGACAGGCAGCTCTACAGCAGATCTGAGGTCGGGGAATTAATTGTGGAGCAGACAGCCCAGAGGTGTCCTGGGCATGCGTTTGCCTCCAGCTAAAAACCGCTCTGGAGAGCCAAAGAAGCTCAGCCAGAGCCATGAAGTTTGCTGGCAGCTGCTCCAGATCGTTGTGTTGATGTTCCCCGGGCACAGCACTATTAGCTGTCTTGGGTGAAACCTGTTTACTTCTTTCTCCCATGAAATAGTGGCTGTGATTTAAATATAGTAAGCAGTAATGACCACATTTGAATTTTATTTCATTTTGCAAAAGCATTAGCTCCAGTGTATGCCACTCATGCAATTGTCAAAGTCTGCTGCTTACTTCTACATAAAGGCCCACGTCTGAAATGTGTTCTGTTTTTAGACCTACTTTCTACCAAGAGATAATTACTAATTAATCAGCCTAGCTTGGTATGCTGGTGCATGCTTGTAATCCCAACACTCTGGCAGGCTGAGGCTGGAGGATTGCAAGTTCAAGTCCATCGTGTACAACATAGCAACTTAGGAAGACCCTGTCCCAAACAACCAACCAACCAACCACCACCACCACCCACCAAAACTAGAAAGGCATGGAGTGAAGCTCAGTATGGAGGGCCTGGGTTCAATCTCCAGCAAAACACACGTACGCACGCACGTATGCGCACTAATTAATCAGCCTAATCCCGGAAGTGGAGAGCAGCCCTTATTCTCTAAGGCATACGCCCTTGATGCCATGGCAGACAGATCCCATTACAGTCCGGCTCCATCAGACTCCTGTCCCAAGGAACTGATGATCACTCCCAGACTTACACACCGCCACAGGGGGCTGTCACTTCACGGAGTGCCCGGATCCTTGGTGTCTATTATTCAATTCTGTGGACCCAAGGGCAACCTGCATATCCTAGGGAACTGACACAAGCAGAGGAGTTTCCTGTTTTCCTAAGAACTGGTTCATGATTCGGGCCATGACAAAAACCGGAAGGATACTTCTGTGGGCTCCCTCGCCACACCGCAAGAGGTGTCCATAAACGTGCATGCCCATAAACAAGCATTAGCTGCTGGTATGATTTCAACAATGAACTTCAGGGAAGACCACTCCCAGAGGTCTGAGAAGAATGTGGCAACACCGAGGGCTGGGTCTGTGCCCAGTCTCAGCTAAAGCTTCTTCCTCAGGGGTCTCTGAACTCGCCCTTCAGGGGCCCATGGTAGACTTCAAGATATCTGAGATTGCAAATGGGAAGCAAATGCATCTTTATTTTCACCAACTAAAACTTAGTATTTCCTTCCACTGCAACAAACCCACGCGGATGGAATTAGCCCTGGCTCTGAGGAAAGGAATCACAGAAATACTTATATCCCGTTAGCTACTGCAGGTCTCTCAAAATGGCGTTTACACCCGTGGCTACTTCAGAATTCATTGCCCACTGGATCTTGTGGATAAATGCATGAATAGAGATTTGCATGTATACTGGATCTTAGATTTTTTTAACTATTTTTATCATTTGACATAGTTGTTTTCCTTTGTTTTTCTAAATCTTATTCTTTCCTTCTTTCTTTTTTACAAGGTTGAAGCTCAAGCCTGGAGCCTTAAGCACGCAGTGCCTGTGCTTTGCCACTGGTCACACCTGCAGCTGCTCCTTTGCATTTCACTTAATTGTATTTATTTTATTTTGTGAAAACAAAACAACTTTTCATAGCCAAACAATAAGAGAACAATAGTTATTATCACACTGTGTATCACTGTCTTTAGTTACTTAGTAGAAGACATAAATCAAAAGATTCTGACAAAAAAGAAACATAATAACACAAACTTTCTTTTCAACAGACTAAGAAACTACTCATATGAATGAAAGAATTAGCACATATATTGAAATATTTTTTAAACGATGGAATATGTAATTTGGCAAGGTATTTAAACTCACTACTTCCTATTTATAGTACTTTTTTCATATAACAGCAACCATGCAACATCTGAGCTTGTGTGTCTCATTTATTTGATTTAACTTTGTATTCTTGTGTTGCATCCATTTATCTGTGAATGCCTCAAGGTTATCTTTCTGGCAGCATGCTACTCCATTGTGCCACATTTTCCTGATCCACTCATCTGTTGATGGACATATATGCTGTTTGTAAGATCAAGGTATTATACATTGTGCTGCTATAAACATGGGTATGCATGTATCCCTCCAATATACTGATTTTAACTCATTGGGGAAGTTACCTAGAAGAGGAATAGCTGGGTCAAATGGAATTTCTCATTTTTGTTTTTTGAGGAATCTCCATACTGATGTCCACAGTGGTTGTACTAGTCTCCATTCCCACCAAAAAGGTAGAGCAGTTCCTTGTTCCTCACATCCTCCCCAGCGTTAGTTATCATTAGATGTTTTTGATGGTGGCCACTCTTTCTAGGGTAAAAAAGAATCACAGTGTAGTTTTCATTTGCAGTCCAGAACTCAAAGCCACAAAACACCTCTCTTTACTTCGTCAGTAGCCTGTGTCAAGTATTTTATTATATTGCAGTTATATAAAACTAATACCAAGGCAGAAATCCAAGTGATATGGCCACAAACCAAGGAGCAGAAGAGGTAAGAAGCAGGTTCTCCTCCAGCATCCCTGGACAGCATGTGGCCCCTCTGACAGCTTGATTCTAGGATTCTGGCTTCTGTGGTTGTGAGAGAATATATCTCCATCATTTTACGTCACCAAGTGTGTGACAGTTTTTTCCAACAGCCACAGAAAATGAATGTAGTATTAAACTTAGAAGCAAAAATAGTTAGAAATGGAAATCAATTACAAACCCAAATGAAATTACAAATATAAATCCTGGGGACCCAGCCATCCTTCCTGCTGCTCAGAGGCGGCTGGGAGGGTGACCGAGGACAGGGGCTGAGCTCTGTGGCAGGGGTGGTGGGAGGAGTGGGTGGAGAGCTGCCCAGGGGAGCAGGCCGCGGTGGGTAGTGCGGTCCTGAGCAGCGTTTGCTTCCACGCTCCAGTGTCACCAACAGCCCCGTGTCCCTGCACGCACTGCAGTCACACCTCTCGTTGCCCCTCGAATTCACCTGCACACCAACATGATGGTCAATCTCGCAGCGTATTCCCCTCGGTTCTGCTTCTGAGACTAATTGTTTGGAAATAATCCAAATGCTTTTTCTCAACGTGAAACTAGTGAAATGATTGGAGGCATATCCGCAAATTGGAATGCGATGCAGCCGTTTGATCCGACCAACAGTATAAATAAATTCAACAATATTTCTTTCTTTTTTTTTGGTCTTTTTGAGACAGGGTCTTGCTATGCAGTTCAGATAGGCTTTGAGCTCACTTTGTAGTCCAGGCTGATCTTGAACTTGCAATGATCCTCCTGGCTCAGCCTCCCGAGTGTGGGATTATAGGTGTGCACCACCACACCCGGCCTGGACAATATTTCTTGAGTAATTAAAGTGTTTTGATTTTTTTCAAAACTAGTTTCAACTTCAGGAGATTGCTCTGCTAAAACAAAAACTACTGCAATTGTCAATAAACTTTTGAAGCAATATTTTGATTAAAAACAATCCATAAAATTTACATAGCATATTCAAACATTATAATTCAAACATTATTGCAGAAATTATAAAGTATTTTAATTTCACCCAATGAATCACAACAACTCAATCTCCCATCTCTTCATATCTCAAAGCAATATTTTGATCAACACAATATTTGTTAAATTTTTCTCATTTTAATGGGGCTGGGGATATAGCTCAGTGGCATAAGCTTCTGCCTGGCAAGTGCAAGGTCCTGAGTTTGATTCCCGAAATAGAAAAAAAAAATTCTCATTTTAAAAATATCAATGGTGAAATATTGTGAAGGAAACTAGAATGAACGTACTTCCTTCAGACCTATGTCGAAGGACTCAAAACTCTCAGAACTTGCCCACATCTTCCTGAAGTACAAATACCACTGTTTCTTTTAAATTGAAAAAATAGCCAGGTGTGGTGGCACATGCCTATAATCCCAGCACTTGAGAGGCTGAGGAAGGAGGTTCTTTGTGAGTTTGAGGCCAGCCTGGGCTACAAAGTGAGCTCATGGCCAGCCTGAACTGCACAGTGAGACCCTGTCTCAGAAAGACAAAAATAAATAAATAAACTGAAAAATAATATGAATCAAAATAAAATAAGTTATGCAGAAGCATTTGTAATACTTAAAGAATTCATCACTACAGAGATTAATAATGTGGTGGAAAAAAGTAACCAGAAGTAAGTCGACATAGATGACTATGTGAGGAACATCATACAATTCATAACAGAACTGAAGCAGCAATGAACCACAGCATAGAACTTCTAAGAGCACACGGACAAACCTGAACCAGCCATCTAAATCAGATGCACAATGTAGGGAATAAAATGTTCTCTATGAGTATTATTAGGGGAGAGAAACCCAAGTCTCCCCAGAGAAGATAATTGATACAATTATTTCAGTGAACTTGAGTTTCTCCTCACTACAGTGTTTCTGGATCTTTCATGCAGCTGTGACCTCGAGAGTGTGGTTGGTCATCTATGTATAATACAGCGGCAAGGGCCTAATACAAAACTACAGTACTGCAGAAGGCTTTATTAGAATACCTTCCATAGGCTAAGAATTTAATGTTTTGATCATTCATTCACAAACAGGGTCTATATTAAAGTTAACAGTAAGAGAACATTGATAGTGATATTTTATTTGACTGCCCCTCCACTATATCATAATACTTAAGGATAATTATGGTTCTCCATTTTATCTTCAGTAATTATACAGAGTCAAATAGAACCAACAAGTATTTACTGGTAGATTAAAGGATGGATAGATGGATGGATGATGGATGGGTGGGTGGATGGATGGATGGATGGATGGATGGGTGGATGGATGGATGAGCTTATGCATCTGTGTCAGCAAGCTGAACATTCTTTAGCTTTTAGTACACAAGTAGAAAAGTTTCCTGATATCCGTGGGAAGCTTGACTGCCAATGCCACAGCTTTAGCCACAAACATCTCTCAGACACCACTAAGCTCTCTGCAATAGCTGTCTTACATTCCTGGTATTCACCTAAAACAATTTTCCAAATACAGGAAGTGAAACCTCACAAGTCCAACCCTAAAAATTGACAGAAATTGTGTCACGTTCTCATAGCTGACAACACCTTTCACAGATAGTCCTCACTGGGGTCTATGCAAAGCAATCTTTGTTTTTTTGTTGTTGTTTCCTTTTGTTTTTGGTTGGAGACACTTTACTATTTTAATTGTTATTGAGAAATAATTCATGTATCCAATGAGTTCTCCATTAAAGTATGTAATTCAAATTTTCTAGTATATTCACAGAATTGTGCAACTATCATGACAGTGGGATTTAGAACATTTTCATCACCCAGAAAAGAAATCCAATACCCACTAGAATTCACTTCCCATTTCTCCTTTCCCAAGATCATGGAAAGCACTAGTCTGTTTTTTCCCCATAGATTCTTTATGCTGGGCCTTCCATATAAATGAACTCATGTATACTCTTTTGTGACTGGCTTCTTCCACTTGTCATTGTATTTTCAAGGTTTGCCCATGCTGTAGCATACATCAGTGTTTTATTTTCATGTTGTCAAACAATATTTCATTGTATGGGTCTATCACATTTTGCTTATCCATTCATAAATTAAAAAGCATTTCAATTGTTTCCACTTTTTGGCTATTACGAATGATATTGCTATACATGCTCATAGATAATAATTGCTATACATGCTCACTTTTTGTATGGAAAAGTGTCTTCATCTCTCTTGGGTGTATACATAGGAGTGGAATTGCTAGGTCATGTGGTAAATCCATACATATCCTTTTGAAGAAGTGTCAGATTAGTTTCCAAAATTCTGGGCACAGTGGCACATGCCTGACATCTCAGCACTCAGGAGGCTGATGCAGGAGGATTGCTGTGAGTTCCAGACCAGCTTGGGCTACATAAGTGAGCTCAAGGCTAGCCTGAACTGCATAGTGAGACCCTGTCTCAAAAACACACATGCAAAAAAAAAAACAACCCAAAAACAAAGAAAAATGACTTCAGCATTTTACATTCCTGTCAGAAATGCACGACATTCCCACCAGCAATGTGTGTGAGTTCCAATCTGTCTTTATTTTCATATTCTCTTTCTTCACTGTTTTTATCTGTTTGTTATAAACACAAGGCAACTGGGTATCATAGGTGTCTGAATCCTGAGCCATTCTACTTCCCTTAGCTTTGCTTCTTCCCGGCTAGGTCCTCCTCCAAGAACACAGCGCCCTCTCCAAGCAAGTCCCTTGCCACTCCAACATGCTTCTGTGACCCAAACTCTGGAGCACTGATCCCTCCTTCATTCTTCAGCGTTTAGGCATGTTTTGGAGGTGGTGTTGGCCCCCAAGGGACACACTAAGGAAGCACAGAGTTACACTCCATTCCAAGACTCTGAGGGGTGTCACAGTTAAGAGGCATATGTTAGTTAACAAGCCAAACAATTTCAAAATAACCCAAATTCTTTCCTGGATTTCTCAACACTAGAAAAGGGTTGGGTGAGTACAAGCTCCACTGACAGAATCCCCTTCAAGGCAAGACTCGCTCCCCTGGTTGCGGGTGTAAGGAAGGCCTGCAGAAAAGCTGCTCTGGAGGATCTTCCTTTCCAGAGCAGCTGACATTCTGCAATTGAGCAAATCTGGCACGTTCATTCTGGCGTGGCACAAAACACTCACTCCAGAGCTCCCTGCCAAATTGGCTAAGTCCAACTTCTTAGCTTCCTCCGCCTTACCCTATTTCCTTCCTCGTACCTTCACAGATGTTAATTCTTAATAAAAACCCTGGCCTCCGAACTCCATCTCAGCATCTGTTTCCAGAGAACTCCAGCTGTGAGCATTGGTGGTCCAGGAGTGGCCCAAGAAGGCGGGCAGTAAGATGGAGTCGTGCATCAGTCCCTCTGGCTGGCAGTGAGGACAAGAAGCCCATCGCTGGTAGTAGGAGGAACACGAAAGAGGGTGGGAGTCTAAGCTGCAGCTCAGTGGCATCCAGTTGTTAAAGGTATCACCTGTGGGGAACTAGGAGGGTAGACTGGTGGAGAAGGTGCAGCAAGCTGGAATGGTGTCAGGCATTCCTGGTGGATGGAGAAAGCCACAGCTGTACGGGCAAGGGTACTGGGTGGTGTTTGCTAAGTGCCAGTGATGCTCTACACAAAGACAGTGAACATTTAAAAGTTGAGTGATAGACCCTGAAAGCCAGGTATGAAAACCAGAAAGCCCCTACCGATGCCTACAAGGAAGCTGTCTTCTCTTTCAGGAGAATAGAGACAGCTAAGGGCCAGCTTCAGACCAGTTAAGTACCCAACCAAGGCCCCGGAAGATTTTCATTCTCCAGATACCTTTAAACTCACTGAGCCAACGGATTGTACCCAGGCTATTATAAGAAAGTATCATCTATTAGCTCCATCTCAGAAAACAGTATATCTCCCTCTTCGAAGGACCACGTGACACTGATTCAGATAACTGTGCAATGGAGAAAAGAGAATGCCTAGATATTTTAAGGACCCCTGGAAACAAGATCTGAGTTAATATTGATACCCAGAGCCCAGAAGCATTGCCATAGCATGCCTGTTACAGTGAAGATATTCAGAGATGAGGTACTAACTGATATCCCGCCCGAATTCTGCCTTAGTGATTTATTGTGACCAAGGACACATCAAAGGCATTGCCACCAAATGTACAACCAAAGTTGACCCAATTGGCAGCTGATACAGCTCTGCCATTGCTTCCTGTAGGCTAACAGCTACCACAGCAGTAAAGGCCAATTGAAGGCTCTGACTCCGTCTTGCTTCTCATCACAAGACAATGACAGTGAGTCCTGGGATAAAAATCAGATTAGTGCTACCCTATGGTTTGAAATGATGCAGAGGAGTGAGACCCCAGGAGGCCGCTCTAATTTGCCAATCCAGTCCTCCAGAAATCAGGTGGGTCCTAGAAAATTGCTATAGCCTAAAGATCAGCAAAAACTTTTCCCACAAAACGCCAGATGGTAAATATGATTTTGCAGGCCATGGACTTTCCTGACGCAACTCATTCAACTCTGCTGCGTTAGAAGGGGAGCAGGCATAGGGAAAGGAGGCTGCGCTGCAATAAAACATTACCCACCAAAACCAGCAGAGACGTGGACATGGTTCTCAGGCTGAGAACAAAAACTACAACAAAAGCAACTGAGTGGTGGTCACAGTTACAGCCACAGGACAAGGTATGGTGTCCTGGCTAAGTAAATTACTCTACGGCCTCAGTTTTATGGGGTGTGAATAATGATTTAGTGAATATATTTCTTTCCATTACGGACAAGAAATGATGTCCATTCACATCAAGTGAAGAACAATACCTGTTTCCAGCCTTGCCCCAGAGCTATGTAATCCTCTGCTCTCTGAGGTGCCATGAAAGGATCTCAGGATCCTGCATTCCTGAGAACATGATACTGACCTAATACACAAGGGGCATTGTGCGCCTAGCCCAAATAAGTAAGGTGTAACCATCATGATAGAGGACACAGATGCTCGACAAGGTGAGACAGAAACTGTTTGAATATACAAGGGCCTACTACATCCATTCAAATGTTATGATCCAGTGGTCAGGGCCATGCTAGGCAGTCAGTCCCTCCTAAGGAAAAGACAAATAATGGCATTGTTTACCTCTGACCATAAAGAAGGATCTCTAATGTGCCTCTCTGGTTTCTCTAGACATCAAATTTTACAGCTAGAACTACTTGTCTGACCTATTGCTCAATAAGGCGAAAGGTTGCGTTGTGAGCAGCCCTCTTGCATAGGTCCCATGATCCCACAGTGCTGCAGGGTCCAGGGCAGGAAAAAACTGCATGGAGTCTGTGGCAGTCACAGCAGAGACCGTTGAGGCTCAGCAGCAAGGCCAGGCCTTTCGATCAACAATTGCTGGCATGCTACTGGGTTCTGGTAGAGACAGAATGTCTAACCCGAGGACACCAAGTGACCAGACTTCTAGAGCTGACCATCCTGGGTGGTTGTTGATCCAGTTCTCCCACTGTCCTTGCAATGGGTCCCAGCAGCAGAGCTCTGCAAGTCTCCCTTGGAGCTGCCAAGATGGCCAAGAGGAAGGTCCAAAAGGGGTGGTGAAGGACAAGCCCAAGGGGAGATCAGCGAGGCAGTCAGCTAAACTTGCTCCTGCAAAAGTGGAAATGAAGCCAAAAAGGGAACCAGAAAAGGGTAAATCTTCTGACAAAAAAGTGTGAGCAGAAGGGAAAAGAAGAGCAAAGGGAAAACAGGCCCAAGTGGCGAATCAAGGAACTAAGGAAAACTGACCTGCAGAAAACTAACAAACTAAAATGAGGAGAGTGCTGCCTCCTCACAGCAGACGAGAAAGAAGCCAGGTCTGCTGAACACAGACCATGTCTTATCAGTGGTCCCTGCCCCACTTCTTGTACAGTCCAGAGGAATATTTAAGCTATTTTGTAAACGCAAGCTTTTTACTAGCTCTATAAATATTTTTAACAAAGGAGGGAATCCCGTCTCATTGTATTTTTAAGTGTGAGTGATTTTGTTTTAGAGGGAAAATCATTTGCTGGTTGTTTATTTTTTGGTACATCCAGAAAGTAGTGGAGTATTGAATTATGGCAGGCTATGAAGGCCTTGGGTGTCAACTTCACAGTCTTAGGTGGGAGGTAGTTTTACATCCTGCAATACAAATGGCAATTTCGAATCACAGTCATGCATTTAATATGTCTTGGATATTTTTAAAGGCTCCTATTCCTGTGTTGTTTTTAGTAGAACTATTTCCTAAAGAAAACTACTTCCTGGTTATTGCCCTGTCAGTCATGTGCACTCTGTAACATCTTTGATCATGGTAGTCCAGTTTGTCTAATTGTGTTAAATGTGCTGTGAAAGGTCACAGATTAGGGTATATAGCATATATGATATGAAACTGTGAGTCAGTGGGATTTAATAACGCTTTATCAGCATTTGAAGATATTGATACTTAATACTCTCAAGGAAAATTTGCCTACAAATTTGAAGCTAGAAAGTCACTGGAATAACTGAAAAACAATACATGGATTTTTGGATTTTCTTGGTACATGTGTTAAGAACTGTGTACAAAGTGAACTGTCTGTGCGGATCCTCAACAAAACCAATAAAATCTCAAACAGAAGACAAAAAACATAAGTTGCATGTTATTGGAGTCACTGAGTCGTGATATCAGATCAGCTCAGCAACAACTCTTCACAAAACAAAAAAGGTGCCTCCAGGATGGAACACAAATAGGACCTGAGTATGTAAGAAGCTGCGTGAGAAGGTGGCTCGGCCCCCAGCGGCTCCCACCTGTGTTGCACCAACACCCATCCCGCCCAGATCCCTCCCTCTATGCACACTGCGGCTACATCGGTGATCTTGAAGGAGGCAGAGAGAGCTCAAACTTATTCGTGCTCAGTATGTAAGCACGACAGGCTCTTCAGCCTCACTCCAGGGTGGCCTTGAAAGACAGAAGCAAGGGAATATCCTCCACACAGGCAGAACTTTGGCTACATCTGGTTTTCTACTTGTTTCATAAGAGAAATGGTTCAAGTTTAGAATACTTAAGAACTCACAAGTGGCATCAAATTAGCCAGCCAGGTGGTTAGAAAAATGGACACAAGGTGTGAAGATTCGTATGTCCTCAGACAATGTCTATCACGAAACAGACAACGAACAGCCAAGCAGGGAAAACAACCAGGCCAGGAGATGTCTGCCAGCCTCTGTCATCAGCTGTCCTAATACTGACACGTGAACAAAGTGACCTCTGTGAAAGACGGAGGCAACACATGGGCAGCAGTATGGTGTCTCACCAAACCTGCTCTTGCTGCCGCTCATCTACCACAAGCGGGAACGGAAGTGGCTCAGTGGAACTGTTGCCCTTGTTGGATGTCCAGCCACAGAGACCAGCATGACACTCAAGCCATGGTATGCTCCCCAAAAATCAACTGACCAGCTTGGAAGCAGATGACTACAACTGGACCCCTTCAATCCTGGGAAAGCTAGCAGTTCATGAACACACTCAGAATCTGGATGCAGACCCACCTGTCCAACCTGCAGCCTCAGATGATAGTCTATCCAAAGTCATGCAGGGTGTTAGATCCACTGGTAGGAGGGCCTACATGTTGCATCAGATCCACTTAACGGCAAGGGAGGCTCAGGAGTGGGCCCACAACCACGAGACCCAGCAGTTGTAGCACATACTGCACCCCCAGAAACTGCCATCTGGGGGTGTATGAGGCCCAGGCACATCTGAGTCATGGGCTGCTAATCTTAAGGATGCGGTATGAGCATTGATGACAGACCTTTGTGCACTGTGCCTCGCAGGGCCCGGGGGGAGCAGGTGGGGCCAGGAGGCAAGGATGGGAGCAGAGTGGAGCTACACAGAAGCCCAAATACTGAGAGACTGTGTTCATTCCCCTCTGGGCTCTGCAGGCCTAGGAGACCAGGCACTCAAAGGAGAAACATGTTTGCCGGGAGACATAAAAAGAGGCCCTTGAATGATAAGCTATGCCTCTACTCAGCCAAGCATGGGTTTCTTGTGTCCTGGGACCAGCATGAAGATAATTTAACATCTTAGCAGGACAATGACTATTACCTGCAACCAGACAGAGTAGATGTGGGTGTAGTTTCCTCCCAGACAAATATTCCCTGAGGAAGTGAAGCCTGTGGGGTACCGAATTGCACGGCGAGTGGGTATGGGAACGTAGCTGCCACCCCAACCCCACTGCAAGGACCTCGCTCAGGGTGCAAGATCAGCAGACGATCCCAGCTGTCAGCTCTTGAGCAAGTGCCTCCACTCTGCAGAGACTGCTCCACCGAAGTGATTCACTCCCGGTCCCCAGGGAGTCCATGTCTGGAGACTGAGGAAGGTGGTGGAGAGAGGCCTGGTGGGACCGGCCTTCAGGGTCCCTGTGAGAGGAAACTATTCTGCAGAAACACACACGGTTTGTCAGAGGCTTTGTCAGCCCTGCACAGCTCTGCTTTCTGCTCCACCCTCTTCTGGTCCTAGGTTGTAGATAACGAATCTGCCTCTTGCGACCCAAGCTCTGTCTCAGCATTTGCTGCTGGGGAAGCTAACCCGCACCAAGGAGCCTATGAGCCACAGCACAGCTTTCCAGAATCTCTTTCCCTTATTTTCTCATCAAGATTTTCCTAAACTTACCTGCTCCGGGCTTTTTAGCACAGTCCCGAAGTGCCCATTTCACCTCACAAGCCGCACGGCTCTGAGTGAAACCCCAGACTTGACACTCCCTTGGCAAAGACTCGCTGTGCTCCTAGACACAGCCCTGCCACCGTCTCCCATCTCTTCTTGTCTGTCTGTCTGTCTGTCTAACCATCTCTTTCTTTCTCACTTTGTGTTCGCTGCCAGTCCCAGCAGGAAGAGGATAAACGCTCACTACATCTCAGCCCCAGTCACACAGATCCCATTAGTGTAAATTAGTGCTGATGGTTTAATGAAGTACATCCCCAGAGGCGTTTCATTTTTAAAATGTTATTAAAGAATGCCTCGCTAGGACAACCCATTTGGGACCCCTCCTGTCTCTCAGAAGCTATTTCTGTCCCCCATCCCCCAATTCCTATTCCCCAATAAATTTTCCCAGGCTTAAAAAAATGCCTCTCTACCAAAATTTCATGCACAGTTAGATAATAGAAAAGCTGAGCCTTCTCTTTACCATCCCAAGTACACACCCGGACCCCTGTCCCTTTGCTTAGATGCAGCCCCTTGACTTGCTCAAATAGCACAGAGTATTAAAAAAACATCAAAAATAACAAATGACTGACTGAGTCCTAGTTAAATGGTACTTTTGGGGCTGAGCCTCTTACATTCCTGTGAAGCTCACGCCGACTTCGTTTCAGATAAATAGCTGAGGTTTGGGGATCCTAAGTGGCTCCCAGGGCCCACAGCTCAGAAGTGGTGGAGTGAGAAAATCTACTCAGCTCTTTTCACCCCAAGAGCCCAGTCGACCAGAGGAGAAGGGAAGCTCCACCAGGCGGCCAGCAAATGCAGGCTGCCTTTGGCGACAGCTCAGCAGTGCGCTGCAGAATCCATCAGACATTTTATTGTTGAATAAAGTTCAAAGGCACTGTGCACCACTTAGGATCTGAAATAACACACCAAGCTGTGAATGCGTCACAAACTGTTTGCATAGGACTGCTTGCGTTCACCTGTTTTTCTTACTCCAGCTTTAAAGCAATAAGGAGGCCATCCACAGGGATGAGTACTTCGAGCCTGAAACAAGGCGCCCCACTTGGGGATAGGGACTCATATATGATGTGGCGAGATGCTGTTTATTAAATCTCAGTGCTGTTTACTAAATCTTAGTTGTCTTAGATGCGCACTCAGAGGGAATGAGAAAGGATACCATGGCCTCAGCCTCTGAGGATTACAGTGCTTGAGCCCCAGTCGGGGTTCAGTTCAGGGAGTGACTGCTGACAAAGGCAAGGCATCTAGAAGCTACCGCTAATGCAGCGAAACCCGTACTTGTCAATTCCAGTTCATCCAGCGCTAATATTTCTAGGAAAACATGGGGAAGTGTTATTACTACCAGTTTTGGAGCCCAAACTGCATCTTTTTTGCACTGTTACAGCTGTGAAATCAATACAACTGAGTCCAGAAAATTTTACCCTTGACCAAGAATAGAAGATAGACTTAAAGTCACAAATGAACTTCTTGTTCTGTTCTTAGTCTGGAGGTTTTAGATCTAGAATAAAAGAAATAAGGGGGGACAGGCTAATGAAAAGGAGGAATATTTGTATCTTTTCTGGATATGAATGAAGATTTTGCAGGAATTTGGGTGCCACCTCATTTTGCCTGTTTGCACTTCTTTCTGGTTATGTCATGGCAATTGTCGACTACTCATGGCACTGGGGGTACATTTAGCTTACAGGTGGGACTGTACTGAATTACAGGTTTGTTGTAGTCAGGGTTTACAAGGGAAAAGATTCAATACAGAACACATAATTTATGGGATTATTTTATAATATTCACTCAAAGCATCAAATGCAAAAGAGTGTAGGAAATCTGTCCACAACTAGAGACCCCAAGAATCCAGTCGAGGGCCTGGATCCCATGGCAATTTCATGCATGAGTCCAGCTGAAGACCTAGAGCCCATGGCAGTGTCCTCCACAAGTCCAACTGGAAGGCAAGAGCCCATGATAATATCTCATGCAAGTCTGTATCAGTGATCTGCACTGGGAAGGCCCAAAGGTCAGTGGTGAAAGCTAGAAAGTCTGCACCAGCAGGACAGAGGTTCTGTACCAGCAGGCTGACAGATCTGCACTGGAGCCAGGAAGTGATGCTCAAAATAAGGACCACAGATCTCCGATAAAGAACTGCAGCCATCCTTAGTGATGGCAAGGTCCCAAGCTCTCCCAGTGACAAGAACAGCTGAGTTCAGGTCAGGAAAACTAGCATGACAATTTCTCCAGGAGAATCTACAGCTTACCGTCTTTCCGTTCCCCTCCAGTTCTTTTTATGCTGTTGGCAGCAATCCTCAGGTGAGCCCTCCACACCCAGCACCATACCCATTCAGTTCAGCTGGGTGTTACAAGATGACCATTAGCTAATCCACCACAAGGTTGTTTAGTGGTCACTGGCAACCATCTTACATCCAACCAATTTCAGCTGGCCTGCATGAAGAGGAACTTCTGACCTATAGGCATCCTGTCCTTAAAGATAAGTAAGATTCTGGTGGTTTGGAAATTCAGCTCGGTCAAACAGACAATACAAGATTTGGATAGGTTAACCATATTATGGTCCTTCACAGCACCACCTCAGCAAGTACAATCCCTGGTTTCTCCTCTGTGAAAATAGAAGAGATTTAGGGGCAGGATAAGATAGTTGTAACCATGGAGATATTAAAAATGTTGCAACTATATGGTCCACTATGGGTTCCACAGTTCTCCAAAGAGATAGGTAGCAGGATGCTTTGGCCATGGGGTAGCCAGGTGGGTACTGGGCATGTTTTCTTATAGGATGACAATCCCAGGAATCATGGTGTCTGAAATTTCTCTAGAAGCAGTGAGGGTGAGAGATGGAGGCAGGAGGCAGATGCAAGGACATAGGGTGCAGGAGACTTGGCCATTTTCGGGACTGTTCCATTTCATCTACGAGGGCTCCCTGAGCAGGGGTATGTGGCAGTGAGGTGGATATTCAGGGAGCGCCAAGGAGTGGGTATTTACAAACAGCTAAGGAACATTTCATATTTCAATAATGCATATGGCTATACCGGTGGCAGCCCTGTTTGTGATGCATTCACACATAGTGGCTTCTTGAAAAGCACTGGAAGATCTTAGCAAGATGCAGTGACTAGAAAATCTATGAGCCTCTAATCATTGCTTACAGGAACCAGACTTTGTCAGGAGCTTCCTGGATCCCTGTGCACTTGCCGAAAAAGAGAAAGTTCAGAAGTCCTCCCTATGAACAACAGCACCCCAGGGCAGATATAATCCAGGGCTATGTCTCAAACTCCACGTGAACCTGAATCTTGTTGCATAGGAAGAAGGTCTGTCTTTATGTCATTTGTTTGAACTGGCCAGAGATGCGAAGTAGGTATCATCCTGGAGGCCAGCTCCAGCTGATGGCTGCCTAGTGCACTCGGTTGAACAAGATTCTCAAGTTATAGCCAATAGGAGAGAAGGAATCTCAGGAATAGAGCAATTAATTATGGTCACTTGCCTTTTAGATCAGGGTCTTACTACTTTTTCTTAAATTGTTTTATGTGTCATATATACACCTCTGCCATTAGATGGAGATTACAGACACACAGGTTAAGTTAAATTTTTGTTCCTGTGACAAAATATCTGAGATAAATCAGCTTAAAAGGAGAAAAAGCTTATTTTGATTCATTTATACATTGATGTGTTCATTTTGTGTGACTTTTTGGCATTGTTGGTTTCACTGTCTCTGTCTAGGATACCGTTGAATATCTTTGGGGTGCTAACTTGGTGTTCATACGTCTCTTAAGATGTTCCTTGTTATGGGATGTTTTTATTTCTCAATTAATTTTCTAAGAGTTTTAAGGATGTATAAGTCTGGTTTGGAAGTTGTTTTCTTTTAGGGCTTGAAACACTTCATTTCAAGCTTTCTTTGTCTCTAAAATTTGTGTTGAGAGCCAGGCATTGGCTGGCATTGGTTGTTGTCAGCATTTGGGAGGCTGAGGCAAGAGGATCTTTGAGAGTTCAAGACCAGCCTGGGCTACAAAGTTGACTCAAGGCCAGCCTGAACTGCATAGCGAGACCCTGTCTCAAAAAACAAAACAAACAAATTTGTGTTGAGAAGTCTGCTGTAGTCCTAATAGGTTTACCTTTGTAGATGATGTTTTGCTTTTCTGTGACAGCTTTTAAGATTCTGTTTCTTTGTTGGGCATCTGGGACTTTGATTATGGTGTGTTGGAGAGCTGCTTTTTTACTGTGGCTGTTCACATTCTGTAAGCCTCGCTTAGCTAATAAAACAGATATTTTATTCCACAGGTGCTGTCTTCTGATTTACCTCTAACTCCAGCTGACCTAGATTAGTCTTCTTAGCATCAGCTATAGCTGCTGGATGAATTTCTCTTGCTCTCACTGCTTTTAAGGCTTCTCTGAATAAGTCATCATGTATTTCCATTTTGTCTTTGATTTCTGAAACCCAATCATCACATTGATCCTCTCTGATATTCATGAATTCTTTGTCTTCTGGATTTCTCTTTGGTACTTTTCTGTGGAGTCTGTATCTTTTTTTTATTTTAAAAAGACAAAAAAATAAAAGATACAGAATTTCAAAACAAGATGGCAATTAACAATGATTATTATATTGCATATTGTTATCTTCAAAGTAGTTGCTCAGATGACCAGGTACAGGCATGTGAAATTGATCAGACAATATGAGCACTAATTGTCCCTTTCCATGAACTAGTAGAAATTAGTAGTATAGTTATCTTAGCTACCTTATGTGTATATACATACCTTTTTTAAATTTGCCATTTGTGTTTTGAGCCATTTTAATCAGCACTTCCAATATTTTATTTGTTTCTCCCATAACCACATTGGTCATTTTGAATGATAGTTTCATAGTTTCACTACCTTTTGGGTTATGTCCTCATTGGATTCACTGAGTTTCTCTACTTCTGCTTTAATCTTTTTGTACAGCTCAGCTATCTAGTCTTTGCTTTCCTCTCCACTGGTACCTCTTGGGTGTAGTTTGAAATAATCAGTAGTCTTTTAGGGACATTTTGTTGCCTTGTGTATTCATGCTTCTGTGTGTGTGTGTGTGTGTGTGTGTGTGTGTGTGTGTGTGTGTACATGCATATGCATGTGCTGGGGGTTGAGGTCAAACAGAGTAAAGAGAGCTTGCTGTTGATATGAGGATCTCTTTAGTTAGGCTCTGTTTTCCAGTGATGTGCTTTTGGCTTTCTTTTCCAGAGGTGTTGTTTACCACTTCAACCTATTTAATTTAATTGTGTTGGACCCTGTTGGGATTCCCACTTGTGATGTATGAATTTTAGGTTCTGGTAAGAAAGCTCCCTCGGACACTGTGTGTGCCTGGGAGAGGGTAGAAAAGGAGTTAGTTACTGTGCTGACCAGTATGATAAAACTGATTCTAGGGATTTTTAAAGTTTTCTCCATGATTTCTTCAATGACAAACTGGCCATTCAAAAGTGAATTATTTATCCAGGTGTAGTGGCACAAACTTGTAATTCCCGCACTCAGGAGGCCATGTGGAGGCAAGAGGATCACTATGAGTTAGAAACCCACCTGGGCTAACACAGTGAGTTCAAGGACAGCCTGAAATGTATAGCAAGACAAAGTCTCAAAAGAAAGTGAATTTTCCAATCTCCATGTATTTGTATAATTTTTGTGGTTTCTGTTGCTGTTGATTTCTTTTCTTTTTTTTTTTTTTTTACTACCAGGACTTGAACTCAGGACCTTGTGCTTGCTGAACAGGTACTGTGCCACTGAGCTATGTCTCTGGCCCCCATGCTGATAATTTCTACTTTCATTCCATTATAATCTGATAAGATGCAAGATATTATTTCAATGTTTGTATCTATTAAGAGTTGGTTTATGGCCTAAAATATGGTCTGTTTTGAGAAATATTCCAAGAGCTGAGGAAAAGAATGTATGGTCTATGGTTGTTAGATAGAATATTCTGTAGATATCTGATGTTAATTTTGGGAGGAAAGGTCTGGATGATCTATGTATAGTAAGGATAGAATATTGAAGTCACCAATTATTATTGTACTGGGACCTGTATTTCTTTTCCATACAGTAGTGTTGTATGATATTAAGTGCACTACTTTTCTATGTGTGTGTGTAGATAGATATTTAAAATTGTTATATCTCTTGGTGGATTATTTCCTTTACCAATATGTAGTGTCCTTTGTTTCATCTCACTAATTTTATCTTGAGAGCTGCTCTGTCAGATACAGATAAAACTACTCCTGTTTGCTTTCATGTTCTATATCCATGGAATATTGTTTTCCATCCTTTAACTCTCAATTGGTGTAAGCATATCTTTGTTATTGAGGTGTGTTTCTTGCAAGCAGACAAGAGTTTGGTCTTTTCTAATTCAATACACTCATATAAGTCTTTTCACTGGAAAATGAGGACTCTTTAAGTGTTATTAAAAGGTATGTACTAATTCCTGCCATTTTGTTGTTTTTCAAATATTTTATTATTTCCTAATCCTTGATAGTTTATCAAATCTTTCTCTTCTCTGTGTAGGATTCTTTGAAACACCTTTTGCAATGCTGCCAAGTGGTCACAAATTTCTTCAGCTTATGTTTATCTTGGAAGGTTTTTATTTTCCTTTCAATTTTAATGAATAGTCTTGCAAGATATTGCAATCTAGGTTGGCACCGATTTTCTTTCAGAACCTGAAATACATCATTCCATGATCTCCTGGCATTTAGGGTCTCCACAGAGAAATGTGCAGTCATTCTCGTGAGTTTGCCTCCACTACTGACTTGGCTTTTCTCCCTTGTGGCTTTCAATATTCTTTCCCTGTTTTTGACTCTAGTCACTTTAACTACAGCATAGGAAAAGCTTTTAGGGTCATGTTTTCTTTGGGATTCAAAAGGCCTTCCATACCTGGGTGTTTATATCTTCCAAAAGAGAAAGTTTTCTGTAATTGTTTCATTTAATAGATTGTCCATGCCACTAGTCTGAGTTTGGTCTTTTAACCACGTCTCACAATTCTTGGATTTTTTCCATACTGTCTGTTTTTTCTCTATGAGTACATGTATATGATAATTCCCTGATCTTATTATAAAGCTCTGCATTTGGGTCTCCTTGCTGATCTTGTATATTGATGAGACTTACAACTGAGCTTTAAATTTGACTTATTGCACCTGACATCACCAAAATTTCTGTTTGGTTCTCCTTCGAAATCTCTTTGTCTATTACTCCTTTCTTCCTGCATTGTCCTTCTTAATTTATTCATCTGCTTATCTGTATCCTCTCTGAAGTCATTAATCATTTTATAAATCAGCGTTTTTAATTATGTGCCATTCATTCGTTTCAGTATCTTTGCGTTCAGCTACTGATGAAGTGTAGACACGTGGGGAAGTCACACTGCCTTGTTTTTTCCTAGCTTTTGCTTGTTTACTTTTATGTTAAGATTTGCATATCTGATGAGATGGATATCTCTTCCACTTTTATTTAAGAGTCTTGTTTGTGTTCAGCTTTATTTTGGGGGTTTCATCCCCAGGGCCAGTTATAAAGGTAAAAACAAACCACAATGATGATGAAGACACAAAGGTAAATTAGATGTTAACATATGGTAAAAACCAATTTAAAGCAACCATTTACCACCACAAGCAAGAGAAATCAGCAATTGTAATACAGAGTAAACTAAAAGTCTAAAAACTTAAAAAGATAAATATACTAGTAATAAAAATGGAGAGATGGGAAAAGAAAATGGAAGGAGTAAAAAAACTTGTTCTTGGATATTTGAGACACATTATGTAGTGCAGGATGGTTGTGAAATAGCTGTGTAGCCCAGGCTGGCCTCAAACTTGCAGTGATCCTCCTGCCTTACCCTCCCAAGGGCTGGGACTACAGGCATGCACCACCATGCCCCACTACAAGGACTAAAATTGTAAAACAAAAAGGAAGTTAAAATGAGAAGAGGAGAAGAAAAGTAAAATAAAAAATCCAATTAAAGAATAAAAAGGCAATGGTGGGAAGAGTGATCACCACACAGAGACCCAGGACAGCTGGGCCATGGGGCACGAAGGCACCCACATGCCTTTGGAGGGTGGAATAATCAGCAAGACCAGCAATGTGGAAGTGTTTGAAGCAGCAGTGAGGAGCCAGAAGTTGGGCTCTGGAGAATTCCACTCACAGAACAGGTCCAGCCCCTACATCCAGAGGCCAAGATCAGCTCCATACCCAGCATAATACCTATGAAAAACTTGGCTGGAGTATACAGCACATTTCTGGAATCTGACATGGACACTATCACAGACCTGTAAACACCATAGGTATTTTACTACTTATATTTTCCCTCGTTTGTCTGATTGGCTGTCCTTTCCCTGTCTGGTTGGATGTTGTCTTGTCTTGTTTTGCATTTTGTAGTTATTTGTGTTTTTGTGTTTTCTTTTTTCCTCTCTTTTTCTGTTCTCCTTTTTTTCTTTCTTTTCTTTTTCACCCTTCTTTATTCCTGCTTTTTCCACTGTTTAGGTTTCTCACCTTTCTATTTTGCTTTCTTTTTTTATTTTTTATTTTAAAGAGATAATTAAAAATTAGAAGTGATACAGAATTTCATTAAACAAGATCATAAGTATTCAACAATGTTTGTTATATTGCATATTGTCTTCAGATTAGTTGTTAAGATTACCAGATATAAGCAGGCAAAATTGGTCCAAACAAATTTAACCATTGACTATTCCTTTCAATAGACCAGTAGAAATTCTCAGTACAGTTGTCCCAGATATCCTGTGAATATACACATATATTTTTTCCCTTCCTTCTTTCTTTTTCTTTTTTAATTTTATTTTAAAGACAAAAGAATGGAGACATATGAACCAGAATAAGCCATAAACAATACAGAAAATACAAAATTATACAGAATATAGTAGGGAATTAGCACTGGATGTTGTATTACATAATATTATCTTCACATTAGTTAACACATAAACATTAAAGGAAATACCAAATTATAGAGAAGATAGTAGGGAATTAGCACTGGATGCTGTATAATATAATGTTATTTTCACTTCTGTTAATACAAAAACGATTGAGGAAATACAAAATTATAGAGAACATAAAAGGGAATTAGCTCTGGATGCTGTCCTACATAATGTTACCTTCACCTTTGTTACTCAGTTACACAGATGATGGCACATTTGATCATTCAATTTTTCTCCTCCCTCATCTCCGTTGCCCTACCACTCAATCAGTCATCTTCCCTGTGATAATAACTGTATTCCTGGGATTATCTACACCCCTGGACTCTCGCCTTGGGAAGAGATATAGCTGCCTCAGACTATACTATAACATACATGGGTGTATACAAACTGCCATGGTCGGAGGTGGAAAAGCACATATGCTCACAGCAGACCACCTGGCTCCGCCCCATTGCCGTGCTATGGGTGGGGGTGGGTCCAGTCCATGAGGTGCCCTCAGCAGGGCCCACAGTGGAGCAGCCGCAGGGCCCACAGCGGAGCAGCCACAGGGCATGCGCCCCTATCGGAGCACCCTTAGTGACCCGTTTGGCTCTGTCCCATTGCCTCAATGCCAGAGGCCCTTTCTTCTCCTCCCTCCTCCTGATCTCCAGTATTACCGTTTCCCACCCCTTGCAGCTGGGCATTGGACGAACTTATGATGCTTGGTATAACGGCTTGAAATCTCCCTGGCCCATTCTCACTGTGTTAGTTCAGGGTATGAACTGAGTTTAAAGATTAGTTCTAGAATAGGGTTGGAGGATTTTCTTGGGTCTGCTGTATAGAGTACGTTGTTGTTTTTCAGATTCCTGGTCTGCTGCTTTTCATCTAATGTGTTGTTATGGGTTCATGCAAGGTTCATATGTCAAGCTGTAAGGAGACCCTCTTGGTGCTCACATTAATAGTTGGGGTGAGTCCTGGAGACTGTGAATTTGTCCCATTGTTGCCAGGAACAGGCAGTGCTTGCTCAAGCCGCCAAGTCTCAAGGTGCTCCCAGTGAGAGT
Source organism: Dinomys branickii (assembly GCA_004027595.1). NCBI lineage: Eukaryota > Metazoa > Chordata > Mammalia > Rodentia > Dinomyidae > Dinomys > Dinomys branickii. The sequence goes on along the minus strand of PVLD010006790.1, from coordinate 1,639 downwards.
TCAGGGTGGGAGCTGAGTTCTGGCAACCCAGCTCGTGCTTCCCGCCTGATGAGTGAGAAGGGCGCAGAGCCATGCGATCCACCTCCATCTGCATCTCCCTCCCGTTGCGGTGCTGGAGCCCTGTCTGCTCCTTGGTCGGATCCCTGGGAGCTGCCGTGGCTCACTGCCGAGGTTCCCTGCTGCTCTCCACCGGTAGCCGCTCACCCAGTGGAGAGGCAGGGGGCCATGGCCTCGAGGCAGGCACAGAGCCGGGTGTGGTGGGCTGTGTACTAGTTGCATTGATTCTCTCCAGGCGCTGATTAGGAAGGTTGCCGCAGGGTGGGGACTCTGCCCCAGTGGCTGTCGTAACTTCTCATCCTCACACTGGGTTCGACAACTGCTCCCGACTGCCACTGCCTCTTTTCCTGGCTGTGCCTTCCCCTCTCCAGCCCTGGACCAGCTCTCGGAACTCCACTCTCCCCTGGCTGAGTTGGGAGGCCTCCGTGAGTGTGGGTCTCCAAAGCTGAAGCTGCGAATGCCGGAAAGAGGGCATGGGCCAAGGGTGTGTTTGGAGCGGTGACTTCCTCCCTCTCCTCTTCCTCCAACTGCGCCATGGCAGATCTCCGATCCCCTCCTCCAAAGGAGGTTTTGCTTAGACTTTCTGAGGGCTTCAATTCCCATTTCAGATCCTTCCTGAGTTCAGGATACCCACCTCTTTCCCTTCTGTCCTTCACATGTTGCTATATTCCTATATTCCTTTGTCTGAGTGGCATTCCTCTGGGAGGTTCTCTCTCTGCTGCCTACCCAGTCGCCATCTTGAAGTCCTCTCGTAAAATTTATTTAGTTATTTGTTTCTTTCTAATGAATTGACCATTAAATTTCTAAAGTTCTGAAATGGCCAGCAGACCATAGAAAGATACCACTTTAGGCTCCTGCTTGAAGCCAACAGCTTCAGAAAACTGCTGGCCCTGATTCAGGGCCATTCCCTTCCTTCTTTCTTTACTCCTCCCTCATCCCAGTCTTTCCTTCCCTTTGAGCAGTTTCTTTCCCTTTCACAGTATCTAGTGTACCTTTCAGATTTGATTTACTCTTTCAGGTTCTTATAGTAGGGAGACAATATGATGTTTATACATGCAGGTCTGATGTATTTCACTTATTAGTAAGTTCTCTAGTTGCATCCATTTACCTAAAAAATCCTAGGGTTTATCTCCTTTTATACCTAACAGTCATTGTATAAAAACACCACATCATTTTTGTCCATTCCTCAGTTGATGGACATTTGGGTTGTTTCCAAGATCTGACTGTAACAAATTGTGCTGCACATTTATTGCTGTGCTATGATTTTTTCAGTTATTCTGGAAAAATAACCAGAAGAGGAATAGCTGTATTGAATGGGAACTCTAATCCTAGTTTTTTGAGGAAACTCCATACTGATTGCCCTAGTGGTTATACCAGTCTAGAATCCCACCAACAGTGGTGAAGGTTTTTTAATTATTTATATGTTCTAGATAGAAGCCCTTTATCTGAGGGACCATCAGCAGAATTCTTCCCCAATTCATGGGTTTTCTTTATACTCTGTTGGTGATTTTTTTATGTGCAAAAAGTTTTCAATAAGGTGAGTTCCCAGTTTTGTTTTGTTTTTTTTTTTTTTTTTTTTGCA
>PVLD010006789.1:57948-91842 GCA_004027595.1 Dinomys branickii | reverse complement strand
GTCTCCTAAGGCTGTTCCAGCCCATAATACTCTCCTGTCTCCTAAGGCCTCTCCATCCCATAATACTGCCAGACGCCTGACCTGTGGGCCAAACCCCAGCCCGTTGCACACATCGAGGCTGTGTCAGCGCGCCGGTCTCCTTGTCCCTCCTCCCTCCCTGGTCGCGCTCCCTCCCGGCGCCCTCCCGCCCTGCGGCTCTGGGCCCCTCTCCGGGCCCCACCCCGGGACTGCCTGGCCCTCACTTCCCCTCCAGCCTCCTCCCTGGCCCTCTCGCCATCGCTTCGTTCTTCACTCTGTCCCCTTCCTGTCCCTGTCTGGCGCTTCTCCACCTCCTCCGCAGCCGTGGGACGGAAGATGCCTCCCTGGGAGAGAGTGCCCCCAGAGGGCAGCGGGCCAGTCCCTGCCCCTGAAGACGGCTGCTTGACCCAGCACCATGGAAACCTGCCCAGCCCGCCTCCTCACCAGCTCCCCTGGCTGAGTTCTGATGGCTGGCCCTGCTTCTCTGGGTAACAGTCACCTGGAGCCCTTGCTCTCTTCCAGACACCAGCATCATGAGCAGCATCTCTGCCCTCTACTCTTGTTGGCAAGACAGCCCCCACTTGTGGAGCTTCTAAAGCACCCTCTTCCAATGGCACTTACTTCATCTCATTGACCCCCACCAGTACCCAATAAGTAGATATTATGAGCCTCATTTCACAGAGGAAAAAAACAGAGCCTCAGAGAGGTTGAAGGACTGAAGTCACATTGCCGGAAATTGACCACTGAACTCACTACCCAGGGTTGTTTGATCCCAAGGTTCTCGAAGCCTTTGGTTTTCCCCAAATCCCATGTGAGAAACTTCACTTTCCAGTTTTTTCAGGGATCCTCTGATACAGAGAGCATGGCCAGAATTATCCCAGCCTGTATCTCCAAGGCCTCTGGGAGAAGAAGGAGGGCTTGATGTGACATTTCCTTTCCCTTTCCCTTCCCTTCCTCATTTCTTCTGTAGGACCCAGATGGCGACCTCACAGGGATTTCCTTCAAGATGGTTCAGAGCCAAGAACTAAGCAAGCATCTCTGCTCTCCTTTGGGAACCTTACCCCTGTCCTGGTTCTCCTGAAATGATTGATGTCATCCCCCAACTCCACTGGCATGTAGACAAGGCACTATCCCATGGAGGAACTGAGATCCAAGGGACAGTCAGCTCCTTAGTGGGGTTGGTGGACAAGAAGTGTGCTGCTGTCGAGATGTTGGGTACATCCCAGGGTGGGCGAGGGAGTCACAACTGACTGCAGGAAGTCTAAGCCATCTTGCCTGTATGAACCACAAAGCAGCTGCTCCTTGGTCAACCCTCTATGGAATGTGCTAAGGGCCCAGCACAGTGGGAAGCACGGATGAGCCGGTTCTCAGCCTCCAACACCCATGCTGTACCCCCACGCTCGCTTCTAGGAGGTGTAAAGGGAAGGAGGACATGGCGTGGGGTGGGTGGACTGGGGGCGTGGAGGAAGAGCTGGGGATACTGGGCAGGGCAGCGCAGATGCCCAGGCCATAGACTCTGGCTGAGGTAGCTGAGAGAGGTGGCTCTGGTGGGGAAGGAAGAGTGAAGAAGCAGGGTGGGTGTAACCGCAGGATGGGCAGCAGAGGAGCTGACACACTGTACTGCAGGGAGTAAGGGTCTGAGAACCTAACAGAACTGGCCACTTCCTGGTTTTGTGTCCTTCCCTTGAGATTGTTCTCAGTGCGGCCTCTGTGGATGGAGAGAACCATCATCCCTAACTCTTGGCACAATTGTGATCATTAAATGAGATGAGGCATCTGAAGCACTAAATTGAAATTCTGGTATACAAAAGACTTTTTCCCCCAGTACAGTGTCCCTCTATATTGCCCAAATTAGCACTGAACTCCTGGGCTCAAGCAATCTCCCTGCCTCAGCCTTCTGAGTGAGGCGTGGAAACTACAGGTAATGTGCCACTGTGTCAGGCCTGAAGAATGTTGCTTAAAATTTTTAATGCTCTTGCTCCTTCCTTTCAATCTAAACTTTTTTCTTTTTCCTCCTTTAGATTTCCTAGCCCAGAAAATGGGTGAGGGTCCTGGATTTCCCACATCTCACCTCTCCCTCCTGCTCACTCAGTAACTGGGAAATTCTCAGTAATTAGGAAATTGAACTCAGAACCTGTTCCCAATTACTGGAAAAAAAAGCAGGCTTTCTGAATCCTTCACGCATGCTCCTGGTCAGGTTCTGTTCATTTCCATGCTGCCTTAGTCTGTTCCTGAATCTCTGTTCTTGTGCTGAAAACCCGTGGGCTATTTGAATACAGGGAACCACCTGCTGCAGCTTTAACCCCACACTGTCCCGATGCTACACACTTCTTCACAGGCCACCTGTCCAGCCTATTCTTTCCTTGCCTGAGACTGTCCTCACTGCATTCCTCTAGCTTATCCTTCTCAGTCTGTGCAAGCAAAAACTCATAGCGCCCCACAGCTTCCCCTACTCTCTGTACCCTCTGTCCTGCTGGAGTCACTATTGTTCACCTGCTCTGTGGTCCCCACAGGATGCAGCAATATCTGACTGTTCATTCAGACCACAAATGTTTATTGAGGACTTCCTCATTGTTGTAGATGGGAGGGGTTACATGCAAAGGGCAACAGCAAAATCCCCAAGTCCACTGCCCTTGTGGAGCTTACATTCTACCTCAGCAGGCAAGGAGGGGAGATGGACATTTAACATAAATTAGAATAAATAAATAAGCACATTATATGCTGAGCTACAAGGCGATACAAGCTGTGAGTTTTAGTTACTTGGAATTCGCTCTACACCTGAGTACAGTACCCAACTCTTTTTTAAAAAACATATTTGAGTTTTATGCTGCAAGGGATCAAAACTACAGGTGGGTGAATAAAGAGCACACCCTTCCTTCCACCTGAGCTGTACTAGCACTCCCAAAGCACTGGGGTGGAACTCAGGGCCTCCCCAGCCCTTTTTATTTTTTGAGATGGAGTGCTTAGCTAGTTGCTAAATTGACCTTGTGCTTGCCAGGCAGGTGCTTACTGGGCTGTATCCCCAGCCCAACATAAATCCCCACCCCCACTGGGAATCAAACTCACGACTTCACGCTTGCTAGGCAGAGTGCTCACACCACTAGCCCCTGAAATACTCTTTTTGTCTTTTGGTGGTAGTAGGAATCGAAGTCAGGTCCTTGGGCTTGTCAGGCAGGTGCTTATACCGCTGAACCATATCCCCAGCCCTGGCCCTCTTAAGGAATTTTTAAATTATGTTCTGTTTGGGCAGGGCAAAGCTCTGAGATTTTGAACTGTGAGGTTTTATGCTGCTTGTGCTTTAAGGTCTGGAAAGGCACAGGTTTTGAACCCCGAGGATGAAGCGAGATGGGGTGGGTACCGACCAGCAGGAACCCAGCTGGGCTCCAACCTCTAGCCTCAGGTAAAGCTAACCTGAGGAATGTAGGTCAGTTCTCCAATTTGGCCACCAGGGGTCATTTAACCCCTGGAAATCACCAACTGGAACACTGGTGCAAGGACACACACAAAAGGCTTACTCCAAACCGAGACACAGACACAGGGGAAAACGCACGCACACGCGCGCGCACACACATACACACGCGCACACAGAGTACTGAGATCCATAGGCCAGAAATGCATACAGGACACACACAGCAATAACTAACTCTCATGAATATCAGACTCTGAAGATGTCACGGTGCCACCTCTGTGGCCCCTGCCCGCGCCCAGCACCCAGTGCCCCGCCCCGCCCCGCCCCAGCTCACTCCCGCTCTGGTAAAGCGGGCCGGAAGCCGTTTTACCGGCCTCAGGGCACTCCCCGCCCGCCCAGCTCACTCTACTTCCCCGTACACTCTTCCCTCTGTCGTGGCACGCTTCCTTTTCCCGCACCGGAGGGCTGCCCCACTTCTTCATACCGAGTGGTTTGGGGTCTGATTCCTGGGCTACTGCTCCACCAGGAGCAGAGCCCCCTTGGTTGCGACTCCCAGCTGCCACCAGCAAGCGCCATGCCTGAGGACCACCATCAGCAGTGAGACAGTCAAGCATCGCCTTCTCCCACAGATACTTAAAAGGTTGTTAGATAATGCCCTGGGAAGAATAGATGTAAACTCTAATACTCTAGTACAAATGTGATTATCAAAATGTGATCGAGAGACCAGCTCTTTGAGGAACTACAAGAGGTCAAAATTATTTTCATAATACTACTAAAATGTTATTTTCATAATACCCTCCCGAGTATTTCATTCTCTCCCGAGTCTCCCTGAAATATGAGGACGTTCCCACTCTCACAGCTACTGAAGGATACACTTCCTTATTTGTATGTTAAAAACGCATTAATTTCTAATACAATAAATACCAAGGGAACAAAGAATAAGCAAAAGCTCTTTGTGATTCTCAGTTTCTATAGCATGAAGAGGTCCAAAACCAAAACGATTGAGAACCAATGCTTTAGTGGGGCAAAGAATGTTCCAGAGACAGAGGGACAGAGAGACGGAGAGAATGTCAGAACCGGGAAAGGAGGGGGCCCTGAAAGTGGCAGAAGGAGAAGGAATAACCTAGAACGGAGACCAAAAGCTAGGATCTGGGTGTCAGGCCTGAACTGTGACAAGTCACTAGACAAGAAGGAGCCCAATTCTGTCCACACCAAGTGAACCGTCACACTCTGCCTCCAGCCGGAGCAGGGCCAGCCCGGGAGGGGGCGGGGCGGTGGCTTGCTGTAGTCCTCAGCACAGAAGTGAGCAGGTGCATGAAGTTCTCAGTAGCTTCGTCCACCGAGCCCCGAGGCTCTTAAAGCGTTCAGATCGAGGCAGTGGAAAGTCAGGACAGCCCTTTTCATTTGCATCGCGCAGCTCCTAGCAGTGCTGCTCGTCCCATTACTTCCCACCAACTGAAAGAGCCAGCTGCTCTCTACCACCGATCTAAAGAGGCCACGGCAGACAGCGCGCTTCCCCTGTGCCCTTGCTCCCACACTTCGTTCTCTTTGGGACGGAGGCGCCGCAGCCCGAGGTCCTGCAGAGCCGCGCAGGTCTGCACTAGGACAGAAGTGGTTCAGAGGGCCGAGTCTTGGTTCAGAGGGCCGGGGTCGGATGCCTTCAGTAGCCCCTGGACGGTGGCATCCAGTCTGGCGGAGTGGGTGGTCTCCCAGGGCGGTTCGGGGGCCGCATCCCCGGTCCCGTTACGGGCCAAGGTTCGGGCACGGAGCGGGGCGCTCAGGCCGCGCAGGGTGTTGCGGAAACCCTCGGCGCTGAAGTAGTAAACCAGCGGGTCCAGCACGCAGTTGGCGCCGGCTAGCAGGATCATGACCATCAGCACCCCGCGCACCTGCTCGCGGGCCCCGGGGCGGGCCAGCACCAGGTCGCTGCGCAGCAGCCCATACACGGCCAGTGTGGCGTTGTAGGGCACGAAGCACAGCAGGAAGATGACGAGGTTGGCCAGCAGGAGGCGCACGGTCTTGCGCCGTCGCCGGCTCTGCGGGGCGTCGGGCCGTGCGAGCACGCAGAAGGCGCGGCAAGACGAGTAGAGCACGGCAGCCAGGGGCAGCAGGAAGCCCAGCGCTTCGGCCAGCAGCACGAGCGGCAGCAGCCGGCCCCGCCACAGTTCGTCGCTGAAGCTCTCGAAGCACAGGCGCCACTGGCGGCCCGCGTGGCTGCAGACCGAGGGCCGGTGCACGCGGGCGGCGGGTACGGCGCACACCAGGATGAGTGCCCACACGCCCAGGCACACGCGCCGCGCCACGCGGGGCCGCCGCAGGTGGCGCAACCGCAGTGGGTGCACGATGGCGGCGTAGCGGTCCGCATTGATGAGCATCAGGAAGATGCAGCTGCCGTACATGTTCATCTGGAAGATCGCGCCGGACGTCTGGCACAGGAGATTTGGGAAGACCCAGTGGTGTTGCGCGTAGTAGGACAGGCGTAGGGGCAGCGAAAGCGTGAAGAGCAGGTCGCTGGCCGCCAGGTTGCACATGTATATGCTCACTACCGACTTGACACGCAGCACGCGCAGGAAAACCCAGAGGGCCAGCGCGTTGAGGGGCAGCCCGGCCGCCAGCACCAGGCTGTAGACCACCATGTGCAGGCGATGGAAGGCCCGGTAGTCCGGGCACGGAGAAGACGCGTTGGCCGAGGAATTGGCCCACGTGGAGTCGCTGGCAGACAGCATGGTGCCGGGTAGCACCGGGGGCCAGGCCGAGGCCATCAGGGGGCGCTCTGAGGCCTGGACATGGCGTTCACCTCCAGGGTGGCAGCCCAGAGGCCATACAGAGCCAGTCCCACAGCAAGCAGCCGTAGGTCGCGGGAGTGTGGACTATGGCTGCCAAGGGTTGGAATCTATTCCATACAGCTTCATCCGAGGTAGAGACCTGGAATTAGAAGGCAGGCCCAAGTCAGAATTGAGCAAGGCAGGGCGTAGACAGGTGTTTATCCACCATAGCTACGCTAGCTGGCTGGCCTCCTGCGGGTTTGTTTTTTCAGCTCCAGACCTTTTACCCTCTTACTCAGGCTATAACATCGTCCCTATGGTAGAACTGGCTCATCCAGGATTAAATACACAAGTTTTGGAGACAGCAACGCCAGCCTTCTTAGTCTTCAATCTTGGCTTTGCCAGCTTCCCGTGCCATCACACACTTGTGATCCCAGCCCTCTGGGAGGATGAGGCAGGAGGCTCAACCAGCCTGGGCAATTCAGCAAGACCCTATCTCAAAAAAATAAAAATATCTGGTGAGCAGGGTGTGGTGGCGCACGCCTGTAATCCCAGTACTCAGGAGGTGAGGCCGAGGATCACTGTGAGTTCCAGGGCAGCCTGGGCTACAAAGTGAGCTCAAGGCCAGCCTGAACTACAAAGGGAGGCCCTGTTTCAAAAACAAAAAACCAAAAACAAACCTGGTGAATGCTGTTTCTGAGTGCCATCCAAAGGAAAATCATAAGAACATTAGCCTGTCCTAGTCTATCTTGTTTACCTGGTACGGCACCACACAACGTTAGAGTCTTCCTCAAAGTCAAAACAACCGTGAAAGGTAAACGTTTTATATCAGTTCAATTCACTGAAGCAGCCATGACAATGCAAAAGAAGACACTCCCGAAAGAAAACTTCCAAACTGCTTCAGAAGGTGGCCAGGACAAGCGGGTAAGTATATCCAAAGCGTCAGAGAGAAGGGTATTTTGAGGTAGATGGATCAATAGCCGTGTGTGTGTATGTGTGTGTGTGTGTGTGTGTGTGTGTGTGTGTTGTATTTTTACCATAATAACTATTTTTGTAATCTAAACATTCATTGTATTTATATAGTCAGGTATACATGCTGCAACCCCAGCTACATAGGAGTTAGGCAGCAGGATTAGGTTCTAGGTTAGGCAATTTAGCAAGACCCTGTCTCAAAATAAAGGCCCTGTGTTCAAGTCCCAGTACTGCAAAACAAATAAGTTAATGAAAGAGAAAAGAGTAAACTCTTTGAACCTTACTTTCTTTACCTGAGGAAGAGAGATTTGAACCTTTTTTTTTTTTTTTTTCCCCAGCACCAGGTATCAAACTCAGGACCTTGGGCTTGCCAGGCTGATGCTTATTCCACTGAGATACATCCCCAGCTCCTGGAAGAGAGATTTGAAAAGACTTCACTCCTCACGTTAGAGATGAAATGGTGATGTGTGGCGATTGTAGTTATAAGATTCCTCTTCTCTTTCTGCTCCCTCCATCACATGCTTACTGAGTCTTTTTTTGTTTTCTTTTGAGACAGGGTCTCACTATGTAGACCAGGCTGCCCTGGAACTTGCTTCGATCCTCCTGCCTCCGCCACTAGAGCGCTTAAATCTTTCAAAAGAGGTTCCAGGCAAGTTTAAAGCAGTGAAGAGAAGAAAGACCATGGCCCTGCCTGTTTTCTGTTCCCCTGGGAGGGAGACCAGGGTCACAAGTGTAAATAGGTCCATCAAGCAGGGGCGTGGTGAGGAACACTGCACAGGCGCCAGGAGCTAGGCAGCTCCCTACTATCTCCGGACTAAAGTTCAGACTTCCAAGTCCACTGCGGAATCCCAGCCTCTCGGCATTCAGTCTTCCATGCCGCTGGCCTTGGGGTCAGGGGAGCACAGTGTGCCTCACTAGTGCGACCTGCCCTGCCCTCACTTTCTCCGCCTGCAGAATGGAAAAGAGAACATGCTGGTGTGTTCAGAGGGGGCGTGGCCGCCCACCCTGAGCAGAGGCATTCAGCAGACCTGGCCTTTCATCTGGCTGGAGGCGGAGGCCCTATGGTGGGCTCTTCCCAGGAGCTCCCCCATAGAGGGTTCTGTGGCAGAGAGACTTGATGTTAGGGTTCTAGGGCTTGCTGGGGACTGTAGGCCCCCAAAAGGCAGAGGTGAGGCTTAGAAGTGGTATCTTTGCTGCCCTAAAGAGCAACTGGCAACAGCTGGTATCCTCAGGCAAGTTGGCCAACCAAGGACATGGCCAGAGGACAGGATGTGGTCTGAGGGTCCCACCCTCCTCAGCCCAGTGAGGCTGGGCAGAAGCTCCCCTCCGTCCTAGCACCCCAGATAACATCTGGTATATGGGGGGTGACTGCATAGGTTAGGGTTGCACTGACAAGTTCAGGCTGGCCTTGCACAGGCAATCCTTCTGCCTCAACTTTCTGACAGCTGGGATAAATGTGTGTTCCACTACATCTAGCTCAACATTTACCATTTTTACTTACTTTTTACCTTTTTTTTTTTCAAAAAAAAAGTATCACCACAACCAGGCATGCAGGTGCACGGCTGTAATCCCAGCACTCAAGAGGCTGAGGCAGGAGGGTCACTACGAGTTCGAGGTCAACCTGGGATACATTGTGAGTTCAAAGCTAGCCTGAATTACATAGTGAGACCCAGTCTTGAAAAAAAATCATTTGTGAGTGCTCTGCTCCTTGTCCTTAAGTACATTCACAAGCATACAGAATCCTCACCCTAATGATTTCCAGAAACAGAACTTTTTCAACCCAAACAGCAGTTCTTTACCCGTTAAGCAGTACTGCCCGCCCCACTGCACACTTCGGCCCTGGTAACTGTTACACTGTTGGTGTCTGTGAATAGCCTATTCCGTACACCTTATGTCAGTGGAATCACACAATATTTGTCCTTGGTTTTGTTTTGTTTTTTTTTTTGCATTACTAGGGATTGAACCCGGAGCCTCTAAGCTGAGCACCATCCCCAGCCCTTTTTAAATTAAAAACATTTTCTTTTGGTTTTGTTTTTGAGACAGAGTCTCAGTATATGGCCCAGACTGTGGTAGCTGTGGCCCTGTAATCAGCTGTTTATAGTCAGCCCCTCCCATCAGACTGTGCACTCCCTGGGGGAGGGGCCATGGACCTGGTTTATTCATCTTTGTGTCCCTGGCCCCTACCCCTAATGTGGAGTGGGAAATAACAGCTATCCTTCACTGATGGCTCACCATAACTCTGGGTCTGTTATAATACATAAGATTTATATATGTATGTGTGTATGTATGTATGTATTTATATATTCATATATTTATGTATATATCTATGTATTTATTTCAGACAGGATCTTGCTATGCAGTCCAGGCTGGCCTTGAATTCACTATGTAGCCCAGGCTGGCCTGAAACTTGTGGTGATCCTCCTGCCTCAGCCTCCTGAGTGCTGGGATTACAGGTGTATGCCACCACACCTGGCCGTAAGTTTTAATTTTTCCGAGAGTCCTTTGAAGTCAATGTTTGTCTTGTTTTATAGGAAACAAAATTTAAGAACTGATCACTGAGGAGTGGGATCAGAATTTAAACGTGGGACTGCCTGGCTCCAAAGTCCAAGCTGTACCTCACTGGCTGCAGCAGGAGCGGATGGTCGGTAGATACATGGACGGCTGCTGGCTGGAGTGCCTGGGCTTTTATAGTCACCTACGTGAAATCTATGCCCATAGGTAACTTATTTTACTTCCTCATTTGTCTAGCTGAAGTAGATTTTAATAACCCACTTCCTTCTTGCTCCCACTTCAAACATGGGTAATACCAACTGATCTTTTTCACACGCATAAATATGCCTCCTTACATTTTCCCATGATTATTTGACCATTTAAACTGGGTGGAGTGCCACGTGCCTATAATCCCAACTACTCTGGAGGCTGAGGCAGGAGGAGCACTTGACTCCAGGAGTTCCAGGCCAGTCTGGGTAGCATACCAACACCTCATCTCAAGGAAAGGACTTTGAACCCCCTTGTCTGTTTTGGTGTCGGGAGACTATACCCTGCAGACACATACTTAGTTTTTGCATCTAGCAAGTCTGGGGCAATAATCACTGGTCTCCTGGCAAGAAATCCATTCCCTGGAGCCAGGGATGGTGGCACACACCTTTGTTCCCAGCATTTGGGAGGCTGAGGCAGGAGGATCACCGTAAGTTTGAGGCCAGCCTAGGTTGCATAGTGAGTTAAAGGCCAGCCTGGGCCACATATGGAGACCCTATCTCAAAAAAGCAAAAAACAAACAAAAAACTCTACTCCCCACCAAATGTTTTAGCTCACCTTTTTTATCAAGCTAATCACCTAAGCACTGTTGATTACATTCTGCCTATTTTGGTTGATAAGTTTCTCAGGGAGAAACCACATCTTGCCAAGCATTGTGGTACACACTTGTAATCCTGGCACTCAGAGGGCTGAGAAAGGAGAATCCTGAGTTTGAGGCCAGTCTGGATTATATGGTAAATTCAAGACCACCAGGTCTATGTAGTGAGACCCTCTCAGAAAACCAAATTGGGAGCTGAACATGGTGGCGCATGCCTATAGTCCCAGCAGTGGGAGGCTGAGGCAGGAGGATCATTGAGAGTTTGAGACCAGCCTGGGCTATAAAGTGAGCTCAAGGCCAACCTGAACTGCATAGCAGGACCCTGTCTCAAAAAGAAAAAAAAGGGAAAACAAACTGGGGACAGGGAAGCTTTTTCTTAAAAGGCCTGTTAGAGACAGCTCACATTATTTCAGTAAGTTTATATTATGATTACAGTTATACTCTCACTTTTAACCTTTAAGAGAGAGTGGCTCCTTACAGTTAGGAAACATACTAGATACATCATTCACAAGTCTTTTGCTCATTCCTTTTTTTTTTCTTTTGAGAGAGGGTCTGGCTGTGCAGTTCAGGCTGGCCTTGAATGCACTATGTAGCACAGGCTGGCCTCAAACTTGCAGCAATCCTCTGCCTCAGCCTCAAAAGTGCTGGGATTACAGGTATGCGCCACCACACCTGGTTTGCATTACCCTCTTCTACAGAAGAGCAGTTCTAGGTGGTACATGCCTATAATCCCAGAACCCTGTGAGGTTGAGGCAGAAAGACCACAAGTTTGAGCCCAGCCCAGATAATTTAGCCGCTTAGCAAGACCTTGTCTCAAAAAAACAAAAAAAAAAAGGTCGCGGATGTAGCTCAGTGTGAAGGCTCAGGGTTCAGTCCTCAGTAGCCCCTCTGCCCCCCCAAGAGCCCCCAGAAATCCTTGGGTATCTTTATAGAGGAGCCCATTTGTCAAAAGCCACCTCTTTCTGACAAAGTCATACGGAAAGGCTGAGCCCAGCCTGAGCACTGAGAACTCCCAGCCCCTGCCCTGGTCCCCAACTGGTCCCCCCCACACCCTGAGCCCTGGGGTTCCCATCTGTGGATCTGCATGGGCACAGAGCCAGGCCAGATGGTAAAGATGGGAAAAACTGCCAAGGAGGCGGCAAGCAGGAAATGGCAGGAAGGGGTGTTGCTGTGGGGGGTGGGGTTGGCCCAGCCTCCACCCCTGCCTTAGAGAGAGATCAGGTTGGAGGGAGACTCAGGAATCAAAGAAAACAGCAGCTGCCTCACAAAGAAGGGTCACTGAGGTCGCTGAGGTTGCCAGGGAGCAGGAAGGACAGGGAGGTGTGCATCGCTTCAGAAACATGGGAAGCAGCATGTTGATGTGGGAACGTGACCGCTGTAACATATGTGCACAGACACAAAGCATACACACTGAGAGACAGTAACGTGCACGCCAGTGTTCGCGTGTGCCCTGTAACACACAAGGATGTCACAGACAGCAGGGCTGGAGCAGGCAAGGGAGACCAGCCCCTGCCTTTTACCCAGACACATGAACCAAGTGGCTCCCAAGTGAGTCCCCAGGTAGACTCGCACAGATCTCCACCCCGAGGCACTGGGGCAAACAAAGCACCATCGCCACAGCAGCACCAGAGAGGGACTGTGCGGCCCACGTCTCCCACCCTGCCCCACCCCGACACTGGAGGTGCACGGCCCTCTGCCTGTCCCTCCGTCTCTGTCCTTTAACTTCCCACGTCACTTTGGAGTCCACGCCTTAACTCCGCAGGGCCACAGGGACTTGTCCCACTGCCCTCTGAGCTGCTCTGGGTGCTGCGCTTGGCTAAGATAAACCAGAGGGGCAGGGCTATTTTCTGCCCCAGACAGGAAGTAGAACCAGGGAGTCAAAGCGGGCAGGAGGGGAAGTTGTGATCATTCCCTCACTGCCCCCACAGCCCTGCTCTCGGTGCCGCCTCCTCTGGCGACTGGCCAGGATGTGGAGGGAGCTGAAGACGAAGGAGTAGGTGATTTAGGACAAAGATGGGGACAGGAGGGGACACAGAAATACCTCTTCTTTCTCCAACTTCTGTCTGCCCCATGTGCACACGCACCCTCCACATGCACTGAATCAGAGATAGCAGCCCCTTCAGAGCTTTCAACGCTGCAAACAGCCCGCTGTGGCACCGTTCCATAGTTTCACCACCACTGCACCAAGCAATCTCTCTTTGCCTCCTCTTTATAATAATTCACATCCTTTTGCCTTTTCTGTAGTTAGAAGTTTGCAAAAGATTCTCACATCTCCCCATCTTCCTTGCCCCTAAAGATCGGGTCTGGGTAGCTCCAATCTCGTTTCCACTCGCCTGGCCCATCAGTGTGCCATACCTGACATAGGAAGTGCTGTGCCCTTTGGTGAGTGCTCTAACCCACTACTTAAATTAGCTGAGCCCACTTCCCTTTATGTCTGTGTTCAGACATTGTGGGGAGGGTGCGGCCTGGCCCCACTAAAGACTGCTCTAAAGACCCGTCCAGGGACACATGCTCAGGCTCCCCAAATAGGTCCCCACTGCGCTGACTGCTGACCTCCGGCAGAGCCCTCCCCTAGCCTAATTTGTTTTGCTTTTTGAAAAGCTCAGTCCCAAAGTTGCTTGGGGGCACAGGTGAATCCTGTTCAGCAGGTCACCCTGGGTCTGAGGGGCAGGAGAAGATGGAAGGTCGGGTATGGAGACAGCCCAAGGTCGCCAGGATGTCCTGCCCAGGGGTACAGGGGGCTTCTCCTGGTGCCCAGGGGCCACACAGTCTTCCTAAAGGGCAGTGGTGTCTCCAGCCCCCACCTACCCGGTCCATAGGAGAGCCTGTCTCTTCCTGCCTCCCCAGCACCACCCTCAGCTGCCTCTTCTCCCACCCTGGCCACTGGGACCTCATCCCTGCCCATGTTTTCCTGGGAAAAGGCAGAAATCAAAGGTGGCCTGGAGCTCAGTAGTTTCCCTGATGTGTGGATGACACCCCGCCACCTGCACACCTCCCTCCACCTTGCTTTCAAGAGCCAGAAAAACAGGAAATGAGGTCCCAACCAAGAGAAGCGCTGTTAGTTAGTCCCCCCCCCCCCCCTGCCCCACATGTATCCCCTACCTTTGCTTTCAGCCTGTAGAGCCCGGCCTCTTCTGGGCAATCTCCCTGGAGACTTTTGGCCTCTGTGACCTTGGTTTGAACCCAGTACAACGCCAGAATCTGCCCTCACTCTGTTTTTTTTCCTTGGTATTGGGGACTAAACCCAGGCCCACAGGAGCCCGGTCAGATGCTCCACTGCTGTGCTCCGCCCCAGCCCCCACTTCTGCTGTCTCCTCCTTTTCCATGGGTACACGCTGGGGTGTTGCTGGGCCCTAGGGTCTGGGTGGCTGGGAGGTGAGGCTCACACACCGGTATATCCTTCAGTCCTCTTGGGGCTACAACTTAGGCTTACCCTAAAGGAGGCATTTGGAGATCCTCTGCTGGGTCGTCCTCCGCATCATGGAGGCCCTGCAGACACGGGTACAGGTAGGCAGTGGCCTGCTGGTGTGACCCAGAGGCCCCGAAAGCCCTCTCCATGGTGCCTGCACCTGGGCTCAGTATCTAAGATGTCTTCCCTCAACGGGGACACAGGTTCTGTAGCCCCAGCCTCTTCTACAGGTGAGCCCATTAAACAGTGTCTTGGGGGCTGAATGTGGCTTATCTGCCTGCCATGCTGCAGGCCCTGGGTTCAGTGCCCAGCACTGCAAAGGGAGTGAGATGGAGACAGAGACAGATATAGAAAGACAAATAAAAATACACTTTGGATGCAGGCAGGGGTGGAAAATGCCTGTGATCCCAGGACTGGGGAGCTGAGAAAGGAGGGTCCCAAGTGTGGGCCAGCTAGGGAAACCTGTCAACTTAATGAACCCCTGTCTCAAAATTTAAAAAGGGCCGGGGATATAGCTCAGTATGAAGGCCCTGGGTTTAGCCCCCCATACTGTATAAATATAAGCACCTTAGCTACCTGGGAAGGATAACAACAACACACCTGTGCTGGTGAACCCCTAGTAAATTTGAATCAGAGTACCTCTCTATCTTCTAGAAAAGCGCCCCCCCCCCCGTGCAAGTGGGGTGGGGGTGGGGTTTAAACTGAGTGGGCAGAGGTTGGAGGCGGGGGGGGGGGGGGCTCCTTGGGAAGCCCGGGTCTTGGCAGGAGAGTGGGGCCTCAGTGAAGGGGAGGGATGGAGAGCCCCAGAGCAGGCCAGCTTTACTTCTGGGTGTCAGGGCTGTGCCCGTCAGGCTCTCTCTGAGCTCTGTCTGCTAAAGGCACTTCTCTTTCTTCAGAAAGGTTTTCAGAGCCTGAAGCCCATTTTGCCTGGACCCATCAGGGCCCCCATCCCCACAGGCAGGTTGCTACCCCAAGCCCCTGTTGGGCCCACACCCCCCGGCACACAGCCCATACCTGCACTTCCTCCGTCACTCTGCCGCTGCCCCAGGTTGGGTGACTTGAGCTGCCTGCTCTGGGCTGGGCTGGCAGGACCTGCTCTGGGCCAGGTGGGGGACACACCCAGCTGGCCCCATCCCTTACAGCGTCTTGAACTTAGCTAGCCCCAAGA
Organism: Dinomys branickii; assembly: GCA_004027595.1. Lineage (NCBI taxonomy): Eukaryota > Metazoa > Chordata > Mammalia > Rodentia > Dinomyidae > Dinomys > Dinomys branickii. The sequence goes on along the minus strand of PVLD010006789.1, from coordinate 76,746 downwards.
AGCCAGGGAGTCAGAGGAGAGGGAACTGTAACCTCAGACGCCTCTACTGACCGGCCCGAGAAAGCCGGCTGGCAGCAAATGACTCTCCAACCAGCCCCAACTGCCGAGCCTCACTCCTGCAGTGGCCCAGCGCTCCAGCTTCCGGGAACACACCGGGCACACCCACCCCATGATGCCTATGACTAACCCGCCACCTCTCTCTGTTCTCCCCATCCCCTCCCCTCCCACGCTCTTCCTCTTGGGTTGGCCAGGTGCTTTAGCCCAGGCCACCAGCGTTCAAGTTGCCTGCCTCACACACGCATCACAGCTGCACCAGGCTGGAGGCTTCTTTACTGCCCACCCAGGAGCTCCAGGAGGATGGGGGCTCAAAGCACAGCCCTTGTTGCCGGACCCTCCAGCTGAGGAGCTGAGCACAGCCCCTCAATAAACATCCTGAGCCATGCTCAATAAGCAAAAAGGGAAAGCTTTTCATTGTAAGAACAACAGGTACTGTGGCCAGGTGAGTCTGGGAAACACCAGGGTAAGCAGTTATCACATAACTCCATAGATTAAGGTGCTGTTGAATGATGCATTGATCATGCAGCTGTGGGCAGATCCACAAGGGTGCATAGCCTTTTTTTTTTTGTGGTACCAGGGATCGAACTCAGGACCTTGCACTTGCCAGGCAAGCACTTATTCAACTGAGCTATATCCCCAGCCCTGCATAGCCTTTTGAGATGCTTGTTTGGGCAATGCTGGGCTTTGAACCAGGGACTCTTGCAACGTAAGCACACATTCTACCACTGAGCTATATCCCTAACCATTTTCATGCATGAGTTTGTGGGAGTGGGTGCCCAAGACTAAACCCAAGAGCTTCACAGGGAGCTACACCCTTAACCTTTAAAAAATTTTACTTTGAAGCCAGGCTTGGCGGCACACCCCTGTAATGCCAGCATTGGGAGGCTGAGGCAGGAGGATTGCTACAAATTCTAGGCCAGCCTGGGCTACGTAAGTGAATTGGGGGACAGCCTGAACTATACAGCAAGACCCTGTCTCAAAAACCAAAACAAAACAAAAACAAATTTTTTTTGAGACAGGATCTTATACAGTTGCCAGGCTGCCCTTGAGCTTGCTATCCTCTTGCCTCAGCCTCTCCAAATGCTGGACTTTCACATGTGCACCACCACTTTTTTGTATATATGTTTAAACTTTTCCATAATAAGTTCTTGGGAGGATGCTGTTAATTACTGTTGAGTTTATAAAAGAGATTAAAGTTTCCTGCAGAAAGTACTTTGGAAAGTTCTAACTTGTTCAAGACCAAGTGTAGAGTTGTACATCTCAATGTGTGTTGTCAGGATGCAACTGGCTCATCACTCAGATTATCTGGCAAGTTCCTGTACATCGAGTCGTGGGGTTTCCGAGCTCCAGGCTGACCTCCCCAAGCCCTCCCTCCTGACAAGTACCTGCCGCACCCTACTGCTGGGGTTGGTCCCCCTGGGCAGGTCATGCTTTGGCTTTTACACTACACTGAGATCATGAAGTCCACGGCTTCAGAAATGAAGTTACCTATGCTCCTTGGGTACTCTCGGCCCGCAGCCACGGCCTTCCTCAGTCCAGCTCTCTGACTGCTGGGTGTTCTGCTTTCCCAAGGATCGGCCCCATGCAGTTCTCTCATCTGCAGAGGGATCCTCTATCTGTGGGTTTGAGAATCTATTCCCAGGGTGCACGGGGCCGGTGCCCAGGAGGGAGCTCAAACCACAGCAGGCTGCACAAGCAGAAGATAAGCACTTTATGTAACGACATTCATGAAGGCAGGTGAGCCCACGTCAGCCCTAACCCTGGGACAACGCTCATCTGAGCTAGATAAAGGGACCTAAGAGGGGCAGCCTGGAAGTGAGACACTGATGAGGTTTCGAAGCAATGGATGAAGAAGGTGGAAAGGTCCAGCTGGGGTGGGGACAGAATGCACCCAGCTCATCTGAAGCGGCTTAGGGCAGGTGTGCAGAACTCTGGCTCCATCGAAGCACAAGGTCCTCCCCTTCGCTTGGGGTCAGCACGTTGTAGGTTTCGTTCTGCATGCATCTCATGCGGGACACCTAGGAGAGGACTGGGCTGTGGTCTACAGCCTGAAACCAGACACCCACAGCATGAGGGCAGGAGGTGTCAGCATCCCTGGAGCAGGAGAGGCAGACAGTAGAGGGAGAAAGAAACCCAGAGGAGACACTGGGGGGCCCACCCCGCTTTTCCTGGAGATGAGAAGGCTGAGGCTCAGAAGGGAAGTGACTTATCCTAAGGTATGGGATGAGTAAGAACAGGAGGCCAGGCTGAAACTCAGCACCCTGTTCCCACTCTAGCTGAGGGTTATACCTGCTGTGCCCTCAGGCTTTTCTTCCTCTGGGTGCCAACTTCCCCCTGGCCCTGCTGCCTGGGAGGCCTGTTTACTCCAGGACTGCAGCCGCAGAGGCTGCCTCATAGAAGGCATTGCCCCAGATGCAAGGAAAGTACCTGGGGTGGCCCAGGGGGAGGTGGCAGAAGCTGGGAGCAGGGTGAGGGACTCACCTTCCGGTTCCGGTTTTTCATCAAGCACTGTTGGCTTTTGAAGGAACAGTAGTTTGGGTACTGGATGTAGTCCGTGTCACAAATCTAAGCCAGGGAGGGGGAAGCGGGTCAGCAGAAGCCAGGCAAGACACCTGTTTGCAGAAGTCACCCCTGACACAGGACGCTGGGGAACACTTCCTCTCTGCACAGCAGGGCCGTCCCCTCCCACCTCTGGCATGGCTCTGGGAAGAGCCAGGCATATGGAGAATCAAAGCAGCAGCCTCCCTGCAGGGAAGGGAACTAAGGGATGGAAATAGAGCGGGTGCTCAAGGCTCAGAACAGGGGCTGCAGTGCAGCTCAGTGGTTGGCTGTTCACCTAGCAAATGTGAGGCCCTGGGTTTGGTCCCCAGCACCTCAAGATAAAAAGAATCACCCAATTATCGGTAGTCCAAGCAGCAGGGGTTCTTCTGGGGATGGCAACTGAGGGAGAGATGGGAGAATCTCTGCTGTCTGTCAGTGTATAAATCACCTGCCTCTCTGGGCCTCAACGCTCATCTATAAATACAGAGTAGTAGAGATGATCTCCAAGGCTCTCTCTAGATCTGGGGTTCCAGGGACAGGATCTGGGCATGGGCATGGTCCCCCAACTCAGCTACCACCCCTTTCTGAATGTGTGTCCTTATTTATTTACAACTCAGCTACCACCTCCTCCTGAATGTGTGTCCTTATTTATTTAGTTACAGGATCTCACTAACTCCTTAATCAGCCTAGGTTGAACTTGTATTTATTTTTAAAAAATTTTTTTAGACCTAAATTTATAATCCTCCTGACTCAGCCTCCCAGAACACTAGGATTACAGACATGTACCACTCAGTGTGTTTGTGGTTTTTTGGGGGGTTGGGCTCAAACCCAGGACCACAGATATGTTAAATGTATACTCTACCCCTTAGGGGCTACACCCCCAAGCCCTTTTTTACATTTCACTTATTTTGTAGTTGTTTTTTGTTTGTTTGTTGAGACAGCATCTCACTACGTAGTTCAGGCTGGCGTCGAACTCCAGGTAATTCTCCTGCCTCAGTTTCCCAAATACTGGGATCACAGGTGTGCGCCACCACACCTGGCTTTTATATCTTATTCTGATACAAGCTCTCACTTAGAGCACCCAGGCTTGTCTTGAACTTGCAGTTGAGACTCCTCAGCCTCCCAAGTACCTAGAATCACTCATGTGACCACAGAGATGAACACAACTGGTTCATCAAAGAAATGAGAATGATGGGCCTAGAAAGGGCGGTGACTGGGCCGAAGCCAGTCAGCCCAGGGCAGCGCGGTCTGTCTCCACCTGCCAGTCCTGAGCTCCCTCACCCGGAGCCTGGTTTGTGCTGCTTTGCCAAATCCCAGCCTGCTGTGTGGCGGAGGGTGGGAAACCAGAAAGCCAGAAAGAGGCAGGAGGTGGGGGCATCCACATGTGGTCAGGAGGTCAAACAGGGTCTCACCTTGGTGGGGAAATCCCCATTATGGAAGCTGAGGAACTCCGTTTGGAGCCAGCTGGAGACCCAGGTGTCTTCACAGCCCTTTGTGGCCAGCCGCGCACACCAGAAATCCATGCGGAGCCCACCACACAGATCCAGCCCATAAAAGCTGCCAGACTCTGAGGATGATGCCTGGGGTGTGGGACAAGAAAGGTGTGTGACCTGCCTGCGGGCTCCCGGCCTCCTGAGAATCCCCTCCTGCTCCACTGCAGGCAGCCCCGTGGGTACCTGCGTGCCCATCGTCATGCTCTGGGCTGTGAGCAAGGGGCTGATAAAGGGTGTCTTGTGGGATGAGTCACACCGCTGCCGCTGCAGGTTGGCCTCCGAGTGGCATTGCTCCAGCTTCAGAGAGCAGAAGGCACAGAGGGGACAGACAGCCATGTGTTGCCGTCCGAGGCTGTCACAGACCTGGGGCAGGTGTATCAGTGAGGCTGAGGCTGGGACTCAATCCCGCCTCTCCTGTGCCTCAGCCTTACAGAGCCCTCAGGGGCTGGGTTGCCGAGTTGTCTCTTCTGGGCTATTCTCAGGCCTTGCCACCGCCTCCCTCCCTAAGGCGCCCAGGGGCCCGGCCTCAGCTCTGTCTTCACCCTCTTCCTGGCTGTTTACTCCTCAGCAGTCTTCATCTATCTGCAGGTAACAGCAAATCCCTGTCACCTCATTGCTAAAGGCCTGACAGACATCTACCACTGGGTGCTCTGTGGTCACCGCTGACTTTTATGAAAGAACTCATAGTGCTCCTCCCTTCTCCAGCGCTAACATTTACGGAGGTGACCAGCTTCCAGCACTGTGGCCATCCACTCTTGTCTCATCTAGTATTCTTAAGAACCCTGTCATTGCCAGGTGTGACGGCTCACACCTGTAATCCAAGCCTCGGGAGGCTGAGGCAGGAGGATCGTCGTGAATTCGAGACCAGCCTGGGCTACAAAGTGAGCTCAAGGCCCGCCTAAACTGCATAGCGAGACCCTGTCTCAAAAAGACCAAAATAAATAAATAAATAAATAAATAAATAAATAAAAAGGAACCCTGTCATTAAAAAAAAAAAAATCCTGTCACGGCACAAATATCAATATGAGGAAACTGAGGCTGGTGGGGTTGAGTACATTGTCCAAAGCAATATGCATGATAAGTACAGCTGGGTGCCAGGCAGAAGGACCCTGAGTTCAAGAGCAGCTGGGGCAACTTAGCAAGACCTGTCTCAAAATAAAAATTTAAAGAGGGCTCAAAATGTAGCTTAGTTGTAGAGTGTGTGTCTCTCATGAATGAGGTCCTGGACTCAATCTTCCTGGGGAGGGTTGAGGGAAAAAAATATGTAAACTTGGGGGAAAAACAATGTGAACTTGGGATCTAGGTCCTTCAAAATCTAAAGTTTATGTTCTGCCAAGGACCTGCTTAAAAACCTCCAAATTTGCTGGGTGTGGTGGCACATGCCTGTAATCCCAGCACTCAGGAGGCTGAGGCAGGAGGATCACTGCAAGTTTAAGGCCAGTCTGGGCTACAGAGTGAATTCAAGGCCAGTCTAAACTACACAGTGAGACCCTGTCTCAAAAAAAAAAAAAAAAAAAATTCCTGTGGGTTCTTGGCAGATCTTTTCAGGGTGAGAGAGGGCTACTCATCTCCTAGCTGGACTCTGCCCCGCCTGAGCTCTTTAGTGCCAGGCAGTGCCCTGAGCCCGTCCCACGTCCTCCTTCTTACCTGTCCGTTCAGTCTGTAACAGTGCATGAGACCTGTTATCCCACTGAGCCCTTTGTAATGTTTTGAGACAGGGTCTTGCTAAATTACCTGATTGGTTAGGTAATTTAAACTTTCAGTCCTCATGGGCTTAAACTTTGGATCTTCCTGCTGCAGCCAACCAGAGTGCTGGGGTTACTACAGGAGTGTGCTGCCTCACCTGGCAACCTGCTTACTCTTCACAGAAGCGCACAAAGGAGGCATTGGCATGTCCCTGACTCAAAATCTCTATCAAATTCCCTTCACTTACCAAATTAAGTATAAATGCTCTGTTCCAGGTAAAATGGGCACGTGCAAAGCATCCGGAGGGTGCGCTCCAGGACCACTAACCTGTCTTTATTTTAAATTTTACTTATTTGTGCTGGGAATCGAACCCAGGGCCTTGTGCATGCTAGGCAAGTGCTCTCTCATTGAGCTACACATCCAGCTTTCTTTATTTCATTTTGAGACAGTCTTCTAAGTTGCCCAAACTGGTCTCAAACACAGGATCCTCATGCCTCAGCCTTCTGACTAGCTGGGATTAGAAGTGTATACTCCCAAGCTCGGCTCTTCTTGCATGTTTATATTTTTATCTAGTTAATGATTTGCAGTACTGGAGATTGAACCTACGCCCCTCACACTGCACTATACTCCTAGCCTCCCCTTTTAAATTTTTTTTTGTTTTGTCCTTTTGAGACAGGGTCTCCCTATGCAATTCAGGCTGGCCTTGAGCTCACTTTGTAGCCCAAGCTGGTCTTCAACTTGCAAAGATCCTCCTGCCTCAGCCTCCCGAGTGCTGGGATCACAGGAGTACGCCACCACGCCCGGCTCCTTTTAAAAATTTTTGAGACAGAGTATAAGTCACTAAAGTTCCCAGGCTAGGCTTGAATTTATGATTCTCTTGCCTCAGCTTCTCAGAGTGCTGAAACTACAGGTATGTAGCTCTATTCCTGGTTCTTTTTATGTGTCTTTAAAAACCTCCCTCTAGCTAGGTGTGGTGGCACATGCCTGTAATCCCAGCATATGAGGCTGAGGCAGATGGATCACTGAGAGTTCGAGGCCAGTGTGGTCTACAAAATGAGCTTAAGGCCAGCCTGAACTGCATAGCGAGACCCTGTTTCAAAAAGACAAAAAAAGAAGAAAAAGATAATAAATAAATAAATAAGAACCTCCCACTGACTCCCACCCATACTCCTATATTTGCCAATACGAACCCCTTCTTGATAGTGTGACCTTGTCTCAAACAGACCAAAAAAAAAAAAAGAAAGAAAAGAAAAGAAAGGGGGGCTGGGGATATAGCTCAGTGGAATAAGCGCTTGCCTAGCAAGCGCAGGGTCCTGAGTTCGATCCCCAGTACCGCCAAAAAAAAAAAAAAAAAAAGAAACCCTTCTGTCCCCAAAGGGTAGAAAGAGTATGTCTACTTGAGCCTTTTGTAAAATGTCTACTCAGTCTTGTTTGAGGGCCTTTGCACTACCAGGAATCTCCCACTAGCCCCTTCTCCTGCCTGATTAGCCCCTTATCCTCTGGGTTCCAAGCCTCTGTGGAGCCTTCTGTAATCTTCCCAAATCCAGGGCAGCCCTCCTGGCGCACGTGCACTCTGTTCTCTGTGCATCTCAGCACACATCTCACAGTGTGCTGCCTGTCTTCTCCCCCCCCCCACCCAATCCCCTCAGAGTGCCATTAGCATCTCAAGTGCCTAGGAGGGAGCTGGTGCCCCGAGGATTTGTGAAGGAAAGGATGAAGGTGTGCATCTCAGCTCTCAACAAATATTTGCAGGGCTGGGGATATAGCTCAGTAGAATAAGTGCCTGCCTGGCAAGCATAGGGTCCTGAGTTCAATCCCCAGTACTGCAAAAAAACAAAAAAAAAACCAAAACAAAACAAAAAACCCCACAACAAATATTTGCTAATTTGTTTTATTTGAAAACCTAGGAGCTAGCATGGTGGTGCACACCTGTAGTCCCAGCTACTCAGCAGGCTGATGCAAGAGGATCACCTGAGCCCAGGAGCTCCAGCGACAGGAGCCTGCACAACAACAGTGAGATCCATCTCAAAACCACAGCAAAAGAAACCCTGCAATGTATTTTCCTGGGGATAGGAGACACACGGAGACTGGATCTCTACAGACTGCATCGAATGGGTTCTATGACCCTTCTCGAGGGGGAGAGCTACATCTGAGACACAGCTAAGTACTGCAGACGGACTGAGGGGAGAGGTGTGCAGCCCTCGGCCTTTAATGCATGGAAGAGGCCCTTCCAGAGAAGGGAGCCCCACTCAAACTGACTCCACCTGGCCCTCTCAAGTGCTGGGGCTAGGATGCCCAGAGCCTGTGCTCTAAGGGCTGCAGGCTTACCGACTTCCCAAAACCAAAGTTCTCCTCCTCCAGGTACTTCCAGGCCCGGGCCGTGGGGGTCAGGACACAGCTGTTCATCGTGATGGAATAGCATAGCACCAACAAGGCCTCCTTGTGAGGCAGCTGCAGGAGGCTGCAGGAAGACAGTGCTGGTGGGGATGTGTTGGGGCTGAGGCAAGGAGCCCCGCGCATCTCCCTGTCCTCTGACAGCTGCCCTGGGCCACACACAATCAGCGTGCTTATCACAGCCCTGTGTAGCCCCGGACTAACTGCCTCCTCTTGCAAATGAGGAGTTGAAGAGCTGGGGGTGGGGCTGCATGCTTGTAATCTCAGCACTTAGGAGGCTGAGGCAAGAGGATCACATGAGTTTGAGGCCACTCTGGGCTACATAGTGAGGCCCTGTCTCAAAGAACAAACAAGAAAAAAAAAAATAATAAGGAACTGAGATCCAGAAAGGAGAAATAGCCTTTCAAAGGCTACACTGTTAATTAGGGCTGGAAACCAGATCTGAGCCCAAAGCTGGTGGCACCAGGTTCAAGGCTAATTGTACCACATCATGCCAGAGTATGGGCACTAGGACTTCAGCATAAGGGCTGAGGCCAAGCAGGCACTGCAGAGGACAGGCCGGTGTTGCTAGCTGAGCCTGAAGCCCAGGAGGATGTGAGTGGGTCCGAGGCTGAAGCTGGGAGTGTGGGCTTCTCACTCTCACAGCTGGGGGGAAGGTGGGCAGGGCCATGCAAGAGCCACCACTTCCTTTACCTGCCATGGTTCTGGCTTCTCTTGTAGGTATCCTCCTTGTACATTTCCTGGGCCAACTGAATGAGATCCTGAATATTCTTCATCATCATAGGATGCAAGTCCACCTCTCGGACCGGGGCCGTGAAGGAGTGAGGGTTCGAAGATGGAGATGCAGATTGTAGCTTGGGCTCAGAGCCTGTCTGCAGGCTGGACACCGTGCCCGGGCTTTTCTCCGCCCTCTGGCCCTCCTCCTGCGTCCCCTCCTCCTCCTGCTCCTCCCCTTCCCCTGGCTTGTGCTCCTGTGTCAGGTCCTGCTTGTGATGCTCCTGTCCTGGGTCCTGCTTGTGACTGTCTATTTGCTCCTGGCCTCCCAGTGGCAAGGAAAATTCTAGCAGCTCCTTCACATAGCTATTGAGCCTGTCAGGCCAGGCCTGGGATGCCTGTCGCTCTGGGGCTGCAGCAGGATTGGGGGGGGGGCAAGAAAAAAGAGAGAAAAAGGATATTAAGGGGAAAAAAAGGAAAAGCATGGGATATCAAAATGAAGGAACAGGACCTGCCTGGCAAGTACAAGGTCCTGAGTTCAAATCCTGGTACCAAAAACAGAAAATGAAGGACCGGGTGGGCATAGTGGCACATGCCTGTAATCCCAGCACTTGGGAGGCTGAGGCAGGAGGATTGCTGCACGTTTGAGGCCAGTCTGGGCTACATACTTTAGAGGCAGTCTGAACTGTACAGCAAGACCCTGTCTCAAAAAACAAACAAACAAAATGAAGGACCATTACCATGGCAGGTGCAGCAGTGGGACCCTTTCCCACCTTCCTTATAAGTGCATTTTTTTATTTGTTTCTTTTGAGACATGGTCTTACTTATGTAGTTCAGGGGCTGGACTTGAACTCACTAGGTAGCCCAGGCTGAGCTTGAACTAGGGGCGATCCTCTGGCCTTGAGGGAAACTGCTACAAAAGGGCTCTGAGAGCTGGGTGTGGTGGTGCACACCTGTAATCCCAGCACTCGCAGCACTCGGGAGGCTGAGGCAGGATCATTGTGAGTTTGAGAGCAGCCTGGGCTACAAAGTGAGCTCAAGGCCAGCCTGAGCTACACAGTGAGACTCTGTCTCAAAAAAGAGACAAAAAGCTGGAGGCTCTGAGCAGGATTTAAAGTTAATCAATTGGCTTTCTATACGTGTGAGTCTGTCCCAGGCCTAGCGCCTTACTTGGAGAGCAGCAGCAACGAACTCATAGTAAGTGAATCTCTATGAATAATCACTGGTCGCAGCAGAGGCCTGTAGTGTCCTGAGAGGCCGTGACGCCTCAGAGGGCAAGGTGAAGGCCACAGCCAAGGACATCTGTCTCTCACTCCTGTTTACTAGACAGAGACTGCAGCTTCAGCCACTTTACTCCTGCTGTAACTGCCAACCTAGAGATAAGACAGCCTATTAATTGGCAACATTTACTAATTTAAAGTCTTTAAACTCACTCCTCAGGTCCTGATCAGTTCCTTGCCTCAATATCCCCTTACTTTGTTTCAAAACCAAATAAATACAAGCTTTATCTCAACACCCAGGGAATCTCAAATTCTATTAGAGGAGTTTGATCCTCCTGGAACCCTAAAATCATACCATTTGTCTCTTTTATTTAAGCCATTTACCATCCACTTATTTAGGAGGCTGCAGGCCTGATCAGTCCAACATATTGCCTTCACCTTCCGAGTGCTGGGACTGTAGGCATGTACCACCACACCTGGCAGAGTTCTACTTTAATTTCCATCTCAAATGCCAGGCCTCTGCCCTTTGCCTTGGGGACCATTAAATAGTCTGGGCAGCTAGCAAGTAATCCTTCCTATGGGAGGGTGTGGGGGCTGGTGCTGGGAACAGAAACCAGGGCCCGGCGCTCTAAAACACACTCCATCACTGAGCCACACCTCCCTGCAGCCTAATCCTTCAAAACATAAAGATATTAAAACCTGGGCAAGGTGGTGCACACCTATAATCTTAGCACTATGGGAGGCTGAGGCAGGAGGACACCAAATTTAAGCTCAGACTGGGTGATTTAATGACAGCCTGTCTTGGAAAAATAAAAAAGGAAGGGAGGGAGAGCCCTGTATTCTTAACCAGACCTCCCCATCCGACTCCCTCCCACCAGGCTTGGGTAGCAGCTTACCTTTGACACAGGGTGTACTAGGTGAGGTCATCATGGGGCGGAGCCCCTCTGCTGCAGAGTCCAGCTTCTTGAAATTGTCCACTGACACGATGGAGACTGGCTGGTAGCACTTGACCCTCTGCAGGGAGAGGAAGATGGCTTCTGCAAAGGGCAGGCTGCTCCTGCTCAGTGGGTACCTTGCCAGCCTGTGGCCTCTCCACCTCAGGCAGGGATGAAGGAACCTGGTCCCCACAGCGTCCTGACAAGGGCCCCTAAGAAGACAGTCTGTTTTTCTGGGCCACACCTGGGCTTTACTGTTGAGCATTTGACTTTGGTAAAGTCCCTGGGTTGTTAGAGGAAAAGGGAAGAGCCACCTCTCCCTCTCTTCATCCCTTTGCCTGCTTTGCTGGCGTCTACGACTGTTCATGTGTGAAGGACAAACGGGGCAGTGTCCTCGCACAACAGGGTCAGCGGGTGGGTGGCAAGCACAATGGCAGCAGGGCGGGTCTGCGGGTGGCCTGCCGTGCCTCTCCTCAGCCCCGTCGCCCTCTCCCGCTTGGCCCTGCTTTTCTTAGGAGGCCTCACCTTGGCATAGTAGACGCGGCTGGAGCAGCGGTACTGAGAGAACTGACAGAAGGACTCGAACTGGGAGGCGTGGGGGAGGTCGGAACAGACTCTACCTGGGGAGGGCAGGTGGTGTGAGCAGGCTGGGGGCACAGCAAGGCTCCTGCCCCGGGGGAGCGCAGGCTTCTGCCAGTGGCCCTCACCTTCCGGCACCAGGCCGTGATTCTCATACTGGTCCAGCTGGACGATAGCGGGGTTCCTGCAGCCGTGGGTGGCGCGGAAGCGGCAGGTGGTCTCCGCCTTCCAGGTGGGGGTAAGCAGGGCAAAGAAGCGCTCATACTCGGCGGGGGAGAGGGGACTGCCTGGAGTGGGGTCTGAGGGCGACTCTTGCGCTAGAGCAGGTCCCAGAGGCAGCAGCAGCACTGCAAAAGGGGTTCAGACGGATGGGTGGGGTGCACCCCAAACCCCACCAGCCCTAGAGGTCAGCCAGCGTAAGCCTTGCGGAGGTTAGGGGCGGGGCAGGGTGGCGGTCCCAGGAGGACGGTGCCGTTTAGGAGTTTGAGGGGCTGTTAGGGATGGAGGCCAGGTCCAGGGGACATGGCAAAGGACCTCAGGAGCGAGGAAGAGCAGACCCATCACCATCTGGAGGGGCACAGGGCTCTTACCCCTCAGCAGGGTCAGAAGGGAGCCAGCAGCCTGCTGCCCCATGTCGCTGGGAGGTCAGTGCCTCTAACCGGCCAAACGAGCGCGAGCGTGGTCCGTGGACTGCACGCGGAGGCACCGCCCACGTCACAGAGCGGGGCGGGGCGGGGCGGGGCGGGAGCTATACCCTGAGCGTCTGAGTTCGGTGGGATGGCGGGGGATCTAGGCAGATGGACGTGTTCCACCACTGCTTGGCCCAGAGGAAGGGATGGCGACCCGGATGGGAGCACAGGCGCGGTTCTGACACTCTGGGGCAGCTACAGGTGAAAGGCACAAAACAGGCAGAAGCCTGGCACAAGCCTGTAATCACACTTGGGAGGCTGAGGGAGGAGGGTATTTCTGTTTGATGCCAGCCTGAATTACATAGCAAAACCGTTTCTCAAGACAGAGAGACAGAGACAGGCAGAGAGGCAGAGACTCCAGACAGGAGATGGGGACGTTTCAACTGTGAAAGGGGCCAGAAGGAAAACAGCACCTCACATTTCTAAGCAGACACACCACTTCACTTCTGAGAGGAAATCAGAATTCAACTCAACTTTGAGCTGGTGATTTCATTCAGAAAAATAGACACTTAGAAAAGCAAGCATTGGCTCAGACAGGCGCCCTCCCCTGCTTGGTCCCTTTTGCTCACCTTTCCCCACCTCCTATGGCAAGCTACGAGACCCAGACACTCGGGCTACTTGGGGAGTCACAACCGGGCTGTGCAAACCCATAAACCTTCATTTTATTAATTTTATGGTAGTTTAGACATACACAGTAACATCCATCATAGGGCGTTTGTACCTGTACACGATGTACCTTTTTTCCCATTCCCTTCCCTTCCGCAGCTCTTCCCCTCACACACAAAACCTGTGAAGTTTTTTTTTTTTTTGGCACTGGCAAGTCAAACTTAGGACCTTGCACTTGCTGGGCAGGCGCGGTGCCACTGAGCTACATCTCTGGCCCACTTTAAACATTCCTCATTAAGGTTGGTTAGGCTGGTTATCCGGTTGGTTTATCTTCTTTAAACCAACCCATCACTGAGGGCAGATTCACAAGGGGCAGCAGCGCTCAGGTCCCCAGAAGTGGTTGAGAGACGAGCAGGGCAATCCATGAAAGTAGGGAAGAAAATACCATACCATTTGCTCCATATATGTAACGCAGAAACATCACTGGTTGGAAACAGAGATGCCACATCACTGGTTGGAAACAGAGATGCCATGTAGTGGGAAATATAGGTCCAACCAAGGCTGTGAGCCCCGGCCCGTGGCAGCATTCCCACCAGCTCTGCCTAGCCCCAGCCGCCCTGCAGATGCGGTCCAGGGACCCCTGTAGTCGCCTGTCTGCTCCACTTCCAGGTGCCACCCTCTCCATCCTCCCTCTCCATCCGCCCACAGCCACAGAGAAAAGCTGAGCACGCGTCACCCAGCAGTCTACAATAAACACAGCAGGCCAACACGGATAGCTTTTATTTACCTACCAAACTCCTTTTACATGGGAGTCATCTGCATTCACTTTACTCCCTCTCCCACTCACAAGGCCAGGATGAGTCCCCTCAGGTATCCCTTCAACTAGGGCCACCTAGGGCCAACTAGGCAGAGGGGGGCCAACTAGGGCCACGGCTCAGATGACCTGGGGGACCCTCCCGCGGGAAACAGAGGGGAAGGTGTATTACACATCTAGCCCTGCGGGGGAGGAGGTTCAGGCAGGGGCATGCCCAGTGTTACTGCCCCACCCTTAAATCCAAAGCAAGGGGAGTGAGAAGCACCTTCCCTCCGAAATACAGCACCAACATCAGCACAGAGGCACAGGACAGCGGGCAAGATCACGCCCCTGCGGAGGAGATGGCCGGAACGAGGGCATAAGCCACCGGCGGCTGGGGCACCCTCCCTGCAGGGTCTGGACGCAGCCTCGGCACTGGGGTGGGGAGTGAGTGACCAAGAGGGGTGACGGCACCACACCGCCTGCTCCCGCAGCCGCCTGGCCCAGCGCGCGCCTCTGCCCACCGGCCCCGGTCAGGAGATGTGAAGAAGCTGGAAGGAATCCATGGCACCCTCTACTTCTTCTTCCGCTCTTGGGAGCAGCGGGGACAGAACCTGGAAGGCAGGATGGGGACAGTGAGTGGAGGGAACAGCGCCCTCTGCCGCTCAGCTGCAGGACAGCCCAGCTTCTGCTGACACTGTCACTCACCATTTCCCCCGGGGCTTGGTGGTCAACCCCACACAGGCAAAGTGGAACCACTCGATGGAACACTGGAAAAGGAAGGAGACGGAGATGCAGGGGTCAGGCCCCTGGGCGGGTGCCGGGGGGAGGAGAAGTGGTGCACAGACTCCTTCAGCACCCTTCAGTCACTTTCTTGGGAGAGATCTTTTTTTTTTTTTTAGAGAGGGTCTCACTATGCCGTTCAGGCTGGCCTTGAACTCACTTTGTAGCCCAGGCTGGCCTTGAACTCACAGCAATCCTCCTGCCTCAGCCTCCCGAGTGCTGGGAGGCAACACCATACCCAGATCTTGGGAGACTTCTTAAAAGATCCAACACCACCCAGCTCCAACCAGTCCCTTTTTTCTCTTTTCAGATGGGATCTCACTATGCTGTCCAGCCTACCCCAAAGCCAGTATCACCTGGGTGCAAGTAATCTTCCTGCCTCAGTTTCCCACAGACAGCATTAAAGGCACACGCCAGTGCCTGGTTTCCAACCACCTCTTAAGTCCCGCTCTTCAATCGTAGCCACCCCACTTTACACCCGCTCTCAGGCCTCTCCAAACCCCTCACCCTGAGGAAAAGGGCTCTCACATCGGGGTTGTCGCAGCCGATCATCTCTCCGTAGGAGACCTGGTGACAAAGGCAATAGGTGGGCTCGTTGGGATCCACAGGCATATCCAGCACATCCGAGGGGTGCACACTGCCGAAGGTCACGGAGGGCATCCCGTACTCGGGACTTCTGCATGCCAAGAGGGAGGGAAGTGTCATCCCCGGGCAGAAGCTGCCATGTGAGGTGCTCATAGAGGCAGGGGAGAGCCTGGAGGGGCATGGGCTGGGGCTCCTTCTCTCCCCAGCAGACACCAAAAAGGAGGACAAGCAAGTGGCGCAGGAAGACAGGAGGGCAGGGACCGTGCAGGGCTGCGCGGAGTGTACAGAGAGGACAAGAGAGGCGGCAGAGGGCAGCAGCGGACACACTCACGCGCGCACGAGCTTTAACTTCTTCTGGGCAGCTTTGGGGGCCTCCTCGTCCGAATTTTTGCCTTTGGAGCGAGCACGTACAGCTTTCTTCTCCTTCTGAGTCCGGCCTTCGGGGGGGGGGGGGAGAGGCGGGGAGCCAGAAGGCGGAGACAGGGAGACAAGTTAAGGCTTCCTCCCGCCCTGGGCTCCCCCCCAGGCCAGCTGCATCTTCTCCGCGTCCTGGCCCGCTGCGGCCCACCCCCCTCCTCACTCTTTTTGCCTTTGCTAGAAGAGCTGTCGTAGTCACTCGACTCAATCTGTTTCTCCTTCAGGTCCGCCTCGAAACGGGCCAGGTCTGTGTCCAACCGCCGAATGTGCTTGTCCACCTGGGGGTGCGGAAGGAGAAGGCAGAGGTGAAGGGGGGTCTGAGGGAGCAAAGCAGCGCAGGGGGAGGGGTGGAGGCCCCGCGGGGGAGACGGGAGTAATGGGGGCTGCAGACAGGGCCGTACCATCTCATAGGTCTGCATGGCCAGCTGCACCTTGTCATCACCGAACTCCTTGCACTTGCCATAGGCCTCCTGGATCTGTCTGAGCAGGGCCAGCTTCTCCTCGGAGGTCAGGCTGCGGGCGCTGCTCATATATTCAGTGGCCAACTTGTCGATTTCAGCCTTCAGGTCTACAACAGAGACAGAGGCCTGCTCACGACGGCCCGGGCAGCCAGCAAGGCACACTCGTCCCTCTCCTCGCTCGGACCTTCTGCGGACCACGTACCCTTCCGGCTGCAATACATCCAACGTGCCACGCACCAAGCCCCGCGCTCTAGAGGCAGCACACCAACACTAGGTGTTTTCAGGGTACCTTCAGGGTGCTGCACATGGCTAGGACAGCTGAACTTAATTACTGCCACACTGATGGACTCTGCACACCACAGGGAGAGCAAGCACATCCGGTGGATGTTTGAAGATGCTCCTTTGCAGGACTCGCAGCTTCTAGACGAATTATTTTGCCCCAAAGGCCATCTTGTTTCTTGTCTCAAAAACATCCTACAGCAGCTCTTCCTGCCGTGAACCAGGCTGGATCATCCGCCACTCTGGCTCCCAGATCTTGTGGTTCCAGCTGAGGCCTATGTACTACTACCTGCCCCTTCATCTGTGACTTCCTTCTATTTCCCATCAGCTTTTACACTGCTCCCAACAGTTTAACACTGGAAATGTCCCAGGACCCCAGCGATGGCTGTCTGCTCCCTCATGTCTGCTGAGCCTCATGAAAATGTCAATGGCAAGAAGTGAGAGTCTGACTCTAACAGTGAAGTGGCAGCTAACAAGAAGCACCTAAGACACACTAGGACAGTGACATCTTCATTCCAGGCCTTTGGAAGAAGCCAAAAAGCACATAATTCATCATTCCCAGCTGGTCTTTGTGCATGGACTCAAGAGGCAGAACTGAGCTGGGTGCAGTGTTATACACCTGTGACCTCAGCTACTTGGCAGACTAAGGCAGAAGGATCACAAGTTCAAGGCTGATCTAGTAACTCTGTGAGTCCTTGTCTCAAAATTAATAAAAAGGCATGAGACACAGCTCAGGGATCCCTGGGCTCAATCCTCATTGCTACCAAAAAATAAAAGGTGCGGTGGCACGCACCTCTGGTCCCAGCACTGTGGGAGGCTGAAGCAGGACCAAAAGTTTGAGTACTGCATAGGGAATTTAGATGCCATCTCCACATGGGACAGGGTGCTGGTGGAGGATGTACTTTAGGGTATCAGCCCTGCATTCAATCCCCAATACTGTGGGTTCAATCTTTTTTGTTTGGAACTGGGAATCGAACTCAGGACCTCACACTTGTGAGGCAGGCACTGTGCCACTGAGCTACACCCCCAGCCCCTCAATACTGTGTGTGAGCAAATAGCAAATAAAGTCTTTTTGTTTTTCATTTGAGGCAGGCTCTCACTGTGTAGCCCAGGTTGGCCTTGAACTTACTGCGACCCTCCTGCCTCTGCCTCCCAAGTGCTGGGATCAGACGCATGCATCACCACACCTGGCCCAATAAGCACAATTTTTTAACAAGACTGGGGACGTCAATCAGTAGGGAGTCTTGTACTGGAAAAAGGCAGCTGGGTCTCACCATGAGACAGGCAGTGCTCGAGCTGGGCTCTCCACCTCAGATGAACTTACAGTACAGCTTCTAGCGGGCTGACAGCTGCCTACTTCACCTGGAGTGGGGCCACACAGGACGAAGGGCTAAGACTCTCTTGCCCTCCTGGGGTACAGGGTCCAAGCAAAGGCCTCGCTGCCCTGTGACCTGCTCAAACTCCGAGGCCTGAGACGACCTCATTTCTGTCAGGCTGAAGAACACAGTATAAGGTCCGATGTTAACTGCTGCCTTTCTTCTTCCTCCTCTTCATTTCTTTCTTTCTTCTTTTTAGACCCCCCCTTTTTTTGTACCGGGATTCAAACTCAGGACCTTGCACTTGCCAGACTGGCACTTATGCCACTGAGCTATAGCCCTGGCCCTTCTTTCTTCTTCTTCTTCTTCCTTTTAATAACATCTCATGTAGCAAACCTGTCTGCCAATACGAACTGCAACCTAAAGCCACAACTGTAGTTCTGGGACAGTAACGTTAATTCCGTGCGGCAGAACCACTCTAGCGCTCCTGTAAATACATCAAACATGGACAGCAGAAATGGCTTAAGTTAACTTTGGTTTTGTGAATTATTCTTTCTTTTAATTTTTTTGAGGCAGGGTCTCACTCCGTAGTCCTGGCTGGCCTTGAACTTGTGATTTATGGCAATCTTCCTGCCTCAGCCTCCTGAGTGCCAGGATTATAGGCCCCATGCTACCTCACCTAGGTTCTTTAACTGTTGAGGAAAGCATAGAGATCATGGCATCTCTCTTTTCCACAGTGCTGGGATTGACCCCAGGCTTTGTGCTAAGGGATTGAGTCCCACCCTCATCCTTTTCTAGTTTATTTATTTTTTGTCTTTTTGAGTCAGGATCTCACTCTGTAGTCCAGGCTGGTCTTAAACTCACTGCATAGCCCAGGCTGGCCTCAAAATTTGAGATCCTCCCGCCTTAGCCTCCTGAGCCACTGGAATCTCAAGCATGTACATACTATGCCTGGCATATCTTTTTGATTCTTGAGGTTGAAGCACTGTCTCAATATTCCCTTGGTTATGGAAAAGCTGATACAGAAATGAGGATTGTCAATACTCTCTCTTACAAAATGCAACAGAGGAAAAAGTAAAAAAGGAATTGCAAGAAAATAAGAAAGAGGTGCCAGGTGTGGTGGCGCATACCTGTAATCCCAGCACTCAGGTGGCTGAGGCAGGAGGAGCATTGTGAGATTAAGAGCAGCCGGGGCTACAAAGTGAGCTCAAAGTCAGTATGAACTGCACAGTGAGACCCTGTCTCAAAAA